>PVJS01006523.1:0-59479 GCA_004027185.1 Glis glis | reverse complement strand
GGGAGGGAGGGAGGGAGGGAGGGAGGAAGGGTGGGTCTGAAAGATTAGGCAAATAAAGAATAGGAAATAGCCAGGCATGGTGGAGCATGCTTGCAATCCCAGTACTTGGGAGGCTGAGACAGGAGGATCACAGGTACGAATCTAGCCTCAGTACCTTAGCGAGGCTCTCAGCAACCTAGTGAGACCCTGTTTCCAAATAAGAAATAAAATGGGGCTGGAGGTGTAGCTCAGAGGTAGAATGCCTCTAGGTTCAATTCCCAGTACCAAAAAAAGTAAGAAATATTCTCTAAAAGAGATGGGAACATAAATGGAAATGAAGATACCTTAAAAGAAAGATAATGAACAGAAAAAAATCACAGTCAGTGGAATTTTTTCTCTCCTTAACCTAGGTCATTATTGCAAATGATAAGAGTAGCTATGAGGAACTAAATAAAGTTGAGGATTGCTGTAAAGCATCTGAGAGAAATTTAAAGTTTGTTGACTGAGGCAAGCATCTTGGTTTTTTAGTAATTTCCATCTGAAATATTTCCTTTCAGAGAACATGTTAATGCTAACAAAATGATCATGGAGGAACAGAGATTTGTTTACTTATTGTGGTTTAGAGGAATAGTACCAAATTTAAATATACAGATTAGATTTAATACAACTGTATTTTATTTTATCTTTTAAACAATTGGTCAAATAAGATTTCCATTCTGAGTAAAATCACACACACACACACACACACACACACACACACACACAGACACACACACACACATATTTCTCTCATGCTATACAACCTAAAAATACTTATACAACAGCTATTTGAAGTTTCTCTAATACAGAAATCACAACGCAGGTTGAAGAAAGTGCCAAAATTAAAAGTACTAAATAATGGTTGCAAATCTAACTTTTTTGTTCTTCCTTAGGTATCAACTAGCCCAGAATCCCAGAACCAAGAAGTGGTCAGTGTGGCACAGAGAGAATCCCAAGAGAAACTCCTTGGTTGTGGCTTGAGATGTAGAAAAGGGCATTTCTAAACTCAGAGAGTGTGGAAAAATTCTCCATTTTTCTCTCTTGTTTATATTCCATACCCAGTCAGTCCTTTGCTGAATAACACAGACAACAAACATAGCCAGGTGCAGAGGCAGAGATTCCTACAGAGTCAACGTCCCTCTGATTTTGTTTGTTTGTGATTTTGGTACTGGGCATTCTACCTCTGAGCTACACCCCCAGCCCTTTTTATCTATTTACTTTTATTTTGAAACAGGCTTTTGCTCAGTTACTGAGGGTCTCGCCCAATTGCTGAGCCTGGCTTTGAACCTGTGATCCTCCTGTCTCAGCCTCCCAAGTACTGGGATTACAGGCCAGGTGTGTACCACCATACCCAGCTAACCCTCTGTTAAACAGAGGTGTGGCTCTAAGAAAGTGGAGTCAAACCTTTGTTTTTCTTTTTTTCTTTCTTTTATCTTTTCCTTTGTCTTCCAGTCTTACATTGTAATCAGAAAATAGAGAACTTCGAGTATAGAACCTAAAAGTATCCTTTGGCCAACCAGAAAGTACTAGGGAGATAGCAGAGAAGGGATGTTTAGGAAAGCAAAGCTGTTTATGAATCTCTAGGCTCAAAAATCTTGCCCATATATAGCTATTTCCCTAATTAAAATACAAAAGGCATTGAAAACTGAAGTAATGGTTAGACTTCCACACAGAAATAATACTGACCAATGGCTGACACACGTGGAAGAACAGATGTTAACATTATCTAAGAAAGATTTTAAAATAGATTTTATAAAAATATTCAATCAAGCTATTATACAAACAAATGCTAAAATAGAATGTATCAGAGTAGAAATAAAGGATATAAAGCAGAAACAAATAGAAATTTAGAACTGAAAAATTATAATAATTACTTTAAAAAACTACCTCACTAGATGAACTCAGTAGAAGAAAGGAAATAGCAAAGAGTTATTTGTCTTAAAGATAAATCAAGACAAATTATCCAATTTAAAAACACAGAGAAAATATGTTGAATAAAAATGACTTGAGCAATAATAACAAATATAAAATTTGTGTCATCATATCCCAGAAGGAGAAAGAATACAGGACTGAAAAAAATATTGAATAGTTTGGAATATTCCGAAATTTGGTGAAAGGCATAATCCTATACACTCAAGAAGCTAAGTGAACTCAAAACAGGATGAACTTCAAAATCGTGCATGTATACACATCACAACCAAACTTGTGAAAGCTCAAGAATAAGAAAATCTTGAAAACAGCCAGAAAAAAATGGCAGATTAGCTTTGGAGAATCAGTGATTGGAATTACTGTGCAGTGATCACTAGAAAGCATTTGGGCCAGCGGAAGTAGTACAGTGTAACATTTTAAAACACTAAAGTTAAAATCTCCAAATATGATTTTATATCCAGCCAAAATATCTTTCAGGAAGAAAGACAATTAAAATATTCTTTGCTAATAGAAAACACAGAGAATCCTTAGTGAGCAGGATCCTTAGTGTTTTAAACTATGGCCAAGAGAAGTTCTCCATACAGAAGAGTCATGAGACTAGACGGTGACTTGAATAATGGAACAGAAACAAAAGTAGATAACTTGATAAATAGGTCAATATAATAGGTTATTCTTCTCATTTTGAGTACTTTAAGTTTTATGGTTGATGGAATTCTCAGTGTATTTAAGTGCATTATGTAATGTGTTTATGTGTAATATATAGAATGTGGGGGACTAAGGAAATTTATGTGGTAATAAGGCTCCTGCGTTCCTATTAAAATTATAAAGCATTAATAATAAGTAGAGCAAAACAACTCAAGCATATATATACACACATACTTTATATATAAATATATATATACACATACATATATGCATACATACTTTATATATAAATACACACGTATGTATATACATTTAAATGAGTTAAGGGAACAATAAAAATAATATTCAAAGATCTATAGCAAAAACCACAGTAGAAAAGTTAATGTGAAATACTAAAATATGCTTAAATGGCCCAAAAGAAGACAGGAAAGGAGAAACAGAGGAAGACAAAATTGAGGGAACATGCAGAAAACAATAATTTGACAGATCAGGCCCTACCATAATAATAATAGAAATTAAATACTAAAATAGTAGAACTGAACTCAAACATATCAATGATCCAAATATATAATAATTATAAATTATCTAAAATACATAAAATATATTAAATGTTAAATATATATTAAATGTTTAAAATGTTAAATATAAATGGCCTAAATACATCAATAATAGAAACTGAAAGAATGTATTAAAAAGTCCCAAATATTTGATGTTTATAAGAAAATCACTTAAAATATAATGAAATAAAAAGTAAACTATATACCAGTATCCCTCATGAATCAGATTGTTAAACAATAACAAACATTAGTTAAGAGAAAGTTCAAGTAGTTTTATTAATATTAACTGAAATATATTCCGTAGCAAAGTAGAGACCAGAGATGCAGAGATGTGTTGCATGTTGGTATAGTAAGCAGCTCACCAAGAGGGCTTGGAAACCCCAATACACCACACTATGTAGCTTCAAAATACATGAAGTAAACTCACAGATTCGAAAGAAGAAAAAAACCAAATCTAAATGTATTGCTGGAGGTGTCAATAGTTTCTCAATAAGAGACAGAACTAGCAAGTATATTGAAGAACTGAGAACCATCAACCAAATGAATCTAACTGACATTTATAGAACTTTCTACATAATAAACATTCTTTTCAAGTGGACATGGAATATTTGCTCTTTGAATATCCCATATTATAGCTATTTTTATCAAAATATAACTAAATTAAAAATGGTAATCATGCAAATATTTTCTCAAACCATATAGAATGAAACTAAAATCAATACAAGAAAAGAAGAAAATCAGCAAATATATGTAAATTAAACAACATAATTCTATAATTTATGCTTCAAAGCCAAAGTCTCAAAACAAATCATAAAATAACATAAACCAAAATAAATAAAAATATAGCTTATAAATATTTATGGACCGCCGGGCGTGGTGGCACACGCTTGTAATCCCAGTACTTTGGGAGGTGGAGACCGGAGGATCTGGGTTCGCGGCCAGCCTCAGCTCTCTCTCTCTCTCTCTCTCTGCCTGTCTCTCTCTCTCTCTCTCTACTTAGTGAGGCCCTCCGCAACTTTGTGAGACCCGGTTTCAAAATAAAGTATAAAAAATAGGGCCGGGGGCGTAGCGCGGAGGTAGAACGCCCCTGCGTTCAATCCCCGGAACTGCAAAAAAAAAAAAAAAATATTTATGGAATGTACCTGAACTGAGTTCTTAGATAATTAAAGCAACATACATATACACACACACATAATGTTTTAAGGCTATACTTGGGACTGAACCCAGGTACATTCTACCTCCAAGCTACATTCCCAGACCTTTGTATTTATTTATTTTTATTGGTGCACTGTAATCATACATTATGAAAAAGTTCAGAGTCATAGAGGCATATAAGCACACAGCACTCAGTGAGCATCTCACTACGTTGCTGAGAGTCTCACTATGCTACTGAGGCTGTCCTCGAACCTGTAATCCTCATGTCTCAGCCTCCCAAATATGCTTATATTTGAGAAGCAAAAAAAAAAAGAAAGAAAAAATGTCTAATGATAATACACTATTTTCTTCCTTCAAATAAACTAGAAAAAAAGAAGAGCACAGTAAACACTAATATAGCAAAAAACTTAAGAAAGATAAAACAAAAAAATCAATGAAATTAATAGACACAAAATTTGATTCTTCAAAAACAGATCAATACAATTGATAAACTCCTAGCAAGACAGAACAAGCAAACAGAAAAAGGGCACAGATTATGAAAATCCAGAATTTAAAAGGAGTGTCATTAGAGACCCTAAAGTTATTAAATATAAAGTAATGTGATGCTAATATTAATCTAATGCTCTAAACAATTCTGTGTATTACCTAAATTCACCCAGGATTAAAGATAAAATCTGAATAACCCTAAAATATTAACTAAGCCAAATTTTCAGTTCAAAATATGTAAAAAAATACAGTACAATATTTGGCAAATTCTACCAACTGCTTTCAGAAGAAATAACAATTCTGCATAGTGTTTTCTAAGAAATGGAAAGTATTATGCCCTGACTCATTTAGTACAAAAATCAAAGAAAAAAACAAATAAAAAAAGGGACCACTACATACCTCATGAATCTGGACACAAGAAATCCTCAATAAATGTCAGAAAATCAAATTCAGAATATGTGTGTGTGTGTGGGGGGGAGGTCCTGGGGATTAAACCCAGGGGAATTATGCCTCTGAGCTACACCCCCACACTATTTTTTATTTTTATTTTGAAACAGGGTATTCCTCTAAATTGCTGAGTTTCTCACTAAATTGCTGAGGTTGGTCTCGAAACTGGGATCTTCCTGTCTTAGCCTCTCAAGTACTGGGATTATAGGCATGCACCACCACATCCAGCATCAATTTTATATAATTCAAATTCAGAATTATATAAAAGGAATAGTACAATATAACTAATTGGGGTTTATTGTGAGAATACAAAGCATGTTCAGTATTTGTAATTCAATCAATGTAACTTATACAGTATATCCTAAAGAAGAACCAAACTTACAATCCTTTGTATATCTTCTAACATCAAATTCAATAGGGAAAGACTTCACAATTTCCCCATAAAATCATGAAGACCATATCACCTTAACCACTCCTACTATTTAGCATAGTACTAAAAATCCTAGCCAGGGCAATAAAACAATAAGAAGAAATAGAAAGCATTCAGATTATAAAGGAAGAAGACTATATCATGAACAATGTATTTATATAGAATTTCACAGGAATCTAAAGAAAACAAACCCAGAACTAATAAATGAGATTAACAAGAATCCAAGATACATAGTCAACACACAGAAATCTTTTCTTTATACTACCCAACTACTATTGGAAATATGAGCTTAAAATAACATTTATATTAGTCCCAATAATGCAAATTAAGCAATTACATATAGATCTAACAAACAAGGTATAACACCTGTACACTGAAATCAACAAAGTGATACTGATAGAAATCAAAAATCAAAATGAATTGAGAGATCTATGTTATCCATGGATCGGAATATTGGCATAATAAAGATATGCATTATTCCCAAATAGACCCGTAGCTTTAACACAATATTCAATATTGATTAAGTGCCAATTAGGACTTCAAAATGGTGGATCAGAGAAGCCCACAGTACCTTAGCAGCCCCCCAAGAGTGAATAAAAAGAGCAGTTCTGCAGCAGCAAACCGAGGTGAGAAGACACTGGGGAAAAGCCAGTAGGCAACTCAGTGAGCTAGCAACCAGGTAAAAACCAAAAATATTGGTTTCTAGAATTGAAAAAGGATTAATCAAGTCTACAGATAGCAGCAGTGTCCAGTGTGCTCTTAGTGTGGGAGGGAAAACTCACCTCCAACAAGCTGAAAAACATTCTCCCACTGAACTTAAGACAGACACTAACCAAAATACCCACAATTTGAGCACATCATAAGCCCAGGAGAGCTAAGCTGAGACTCCCTGGGAAAAGGTGAGCCGGCACTCCCCAGTGGAGGTGCCTGGAATGGGGAAGTGCTGACCGCTTGACAGACTCCCCCAGCAAGCAGACCAGGAGCCCCGCAGTTTACCAGTGCTTTTCAAGTTTCACTCTGGCCTCTTCTCCACCCCCTAATTCTTGGTGCACTTGCTTGTTGAATAACCAAGACCAAACAACCACTTGGGCTTTATTCGTTACTGGATTGGTGGGTTCCCATACCATGAATAAGCCTGGGCATAGAAGGGAGACTGGCAGTCAGTCCAGGGAGAAACTCACAGTGGCTGATCAGTCTGTAGAATAGACAACGAAAGGGCATTTCCACTTGAAATTGGCATTCTGATCTCCGGGATAAGAAGTGTGGTTGATGGGGGTGGGGTGGGGTTGAGACAATCAGGGTCAGACAAAAAAAGAACAGACTTCCCAAGCTACCTCCCACAAGTCCAGAAGGGGCTGGAGGATAGACTGACGAGTCCCACAGACTCGCCCCAGCATACAGACAGGAGCTCCTGGAAAGAGGAGTGTAATTAAACCCAGATCAGTCTGGGTTAGATAGGGCAGGTGAAGGGACTGACCAGCAGTCAGATGTGTACTCCCACCTCTATAAAAAGTAAAATGACAAAACTGTAGAGAAAAAAATCCATCAGAGAAAATCTTTATAAACTGAGTTTAGGTGGAGAATTTTTAGACATGACACCAAAAGAACTATCCATTTATTTTTTTTGTTTTGTTTTTTTTTTTTTGTTTTTTGCGGTACCGGGGATTGAACCCAGGGGCATTCTACCTCTGTGCTACACCCCCGGCCCTATTTTTTTATACATTATTTTGAAACCAGGTCTCACGAAGTTGCGGAGGGCCTTACAAAAGAGTGAAACATAAATTGATTCCATGGAATCGATGATGAAGCCTGATGCAGCAGCACATGCCTGTAATACCAGTACTTGGGAAGCTGGGGAAAGAGGATTGCAAGTTCAAGGCCAGTCTCAGCAGTTTAGCAAGATCCTATTTCAAAATAAAAAGGGCTGGAGGTTCAGGGGTAGAAATCCCCCACTATGGGTTCTATCCCCAGTACCACAAAAATAATAATAATGATGATAATAAAATAATACAACTTTTGCTCTGTGAAAGATGCTGTTGATAAATGAAAACACAAGCTATACACTGTGACAAAATATTTGCAAATAGTGTCTGACAAATGACTTGTATCCAAAATATATGGAGCTCTCCATTGTTATTGATGTCCTTTAACAAAGGAAGTGAGGCAGCACTTTATAAAAAAATCACATAATTTTAGATTTATGCTAGGCAAATAAACTTGCAGAATAATTCTAGATAGAATAATAATTCAAGAAAAATAATTTCAGAAAGAAATTATCTTGAAACACCTGAGAAGTTTCTGAAATTAAGCTTTAAAGATGACATGCATTAAAACATATTCTGATTGCCAACTAATTTTATATAGCTTGTTTATAAATCTTCTATGAAAGCATTTCTTTCTCAGTTTTCTTGGGGGATAATCCCAGATCTCAGATGAGATTTAGCACTAGCTTACTTGTTAAATGTATTATCATTTTCTTTTGTTAGAAATTAAGCCATTTTTCTTTCATTCTGCTTCTGTTATATTTATTTACTGAAATCTTTCTTCTTCTATCCTAAGACTATGAGTTATTACACTTCATAGACTGAAAAGGGAGATTTATAGTGTTCCTGTATTCTCACAATTGGAACTTCAAGGAAAGCTTGAAAAAGTCCATGTTTGAGAAATGTCCTATAGCTGATAATAAACCTTCCCTAAAGACTTGGGAAAATCCATGTCTTGGCAATCTCACCTTTTTAAAAAAGAAATGAATCAAAACAATATGAATTTATGACCTAATAAGCATTTTGTTGTAAACACATAGATTTTTACTCTTACTTTTCTTTGGCTAGAAGATGAATATGCTTTGGGAGAGAGTTCCTAAATGTTCAATGTGTTTAAATTAATTTAATAATATATTTTATTCATTTAAAATTATTCTTATGGTCATTGCTTGGCAGAAGTATGATGGGTCCTTTAGGAATTGCTGTTGAAATTTTTAAGTTTTATTGACTACTACTGGAAACAGAATCTGTATGTGATGGAGTTTTTTAAATGCTATTTTTTCCAACATTTTCAAAAAATGTTACTCAATTTTATGACATTTGTCTTTTACTTGTGTGTTGTTTCTCACTGTTATTAAAAGTAAAATCTCTGTACTTACTTTCTAGCTACATAAAACCATTGATTCAAGAGCTTGTAAATCATATACAACCAGTGGTAGATAAGGTTGTAAGATGACTAATGATATTGTTGTAACATTATCTTGTTCTCAGTGGCAAAACATTTTTATTTCACACACTCAGAGACAGATATCCAATGCTCTCTTGTTGTTGCTTATGCAATCTTGACAGTTAAAAATGTGGATAGCAATGTTGTATTTTGTTATCTGCACTGTTTTTCTAAATAAGTCTCATATGAACACTTTGTAACACGTAAGTGACTGAGAAATGGTTGAGAAAACTAGTGATATGTTTCGAAGCAAGCAGCAGACAAAACATGAACTAAGTTGTTATTGTATAATAATTTTTCCATGGACTAACCATAGATATACTGCTTTTTTTCTAAAGAAGAGGTTAAGATATATGTGTGTATATTGCTTTTTATTTCCTTAAAATAAATGCTTTTAAAGAAAAATATGAATGGTAATTATTAAGTGATTCAAGTATTTCTAAGACAATTTCAGAGCTAAAATATGCTGTCAATATTGCATTTGTGAATCAGTATTTTTACCTTTAAGTTACTCTCTCTTTTAGATCACTGAATTATATTTTAACCTAAGACCATTATAAGTTTTAAGAAAAGAACATTTTTAGTAGATTTTGACATGTGACATAGTTTGTTTTTGGATTTTAAAATCTTTACCTATTCATGGAGGTTCAAAGCTCAGTTGAGAAAACAATCACATCTGCTTTCAATTATATTAGTTTTGAGTGGCAATTTTTTTCATTTTTATCTTCAATTTATTTATTTATTTATTTTTGTGGTACTGGGGATTGAACCCAGGGGCATTCTACCTCCGGGATACACCCCCAGCCCTATGTTTGTTCTTTTTATTTTGAAACAGGGTCTCGCTAAGTTGTGGAGGGCCTCACTAAGTAGCTGAGGCTGGCTGGTCTCAGCCTACACCCAACCCTCCATATACAGATTCTTTTAAATGTTTATTTTCTCATATCATATTGTGCTACCTACACTTTCTAAGTCTATTACATACCCACCTTCTCCTGTACCCAGTACAAATCATGTTACTTCCATCCTAGTGTTTCCCTACAGGTTGACTCACTTCCTTAATCACTCCCTGAATCTCCATGATTTAGTCAAATTTCTCAATTGCGTTATCTCATAGCATCATATACCCCTCTCCCTCTCTTTTTCTCTCAAACAGGTATCCTGTCTTTACTTGCCATTTTTTCCAAATTATCAAATAAATTTTCTGAGACTTTTAAAATTTCAATATATTTCTGATTAATTAATTAATTAATAAGTGGAACAGCACAAATTGAGAGAAAAGCAAAATTCTGAATGATTTAATAGAAAATTTAGCAGACTAATACAACACAGAACAGACTTAAATGTAGAACATACCAGGGGTATGTAATTATAATTTACCGGCTAGAAATCCAAGTTATCAACTTCATATTTTTGTTCATTTTTATCACTTATATTTTTCCAAATTTCACTGTATTCTACTAATGTCATTTTTATGGACTTACACAGTATTATGACATAGTCTGCATTAATATCCAGTAGATGCACCAAACATTTGTACCATAAAAAGGCTCATATACAAATTCATTCAAATTACTTCTTTTTAATTTTTTTCAAATTCAGTCACTAAGCCTACTTCCATGAGAATTCACTCAGAGATTATAAACTTAAATTTTCTATCCATAGCATCTTTTCAGAGAAGAAATCAAGGAGATTTTGAAGAGTGCAATGCAATTTTATTTGCATTTTCCTATGTAATTCAGGTTAGTAGTATCCTAAATTATACTCTCTTATGTGATGAATTATTGTACCTTGAACTATAAAAAATGAAGAATATGTAATAATAAAAGTAATAATGTTTGTCAAGTGCATTATAATGTCCAAGTTCTGTTTATCTTTTGGCTTACCTGGGCACACAATATCACATTGCCCATAAATTTCCTGATAGAATTTTAATATATGTAAGGAGGTGATTTCATTGATATTTGTTTCAGTTAAGCATTTTTACAAGGCCTGTCCCAGTTACCATCATCATCAGAAATAAGAAGAAAACTAATACACTTGATATGCAACTTCATAAAATATTGCTTTCATTTTATGTTTTGATCTCAGATATTCTCACAATTTTTCAGTCTTTTTCTGACCCTTCTTTCTTTTCTAGTTAAGCTAGGGACCCACTCTATTTTCTTGCATACCTCAACTACCATAGATCAGTACTGGATAATCTCACATGTTTTGCCACATCTCATACTGAATCAATCTAATCATTTGGTTCTATGTTTGTGTGTTAAGATTACCCAAAGTTATTGAAAACAGAACAACAACAAAATCCTTCATCACAGCATCAGGGACACAGATTTTATCCCATGGCACACACAATTCTTCCTAACCAACGACACTCAAAAGACAAATTGGAAACCAGCTCCTTAAATCACCCCCCCATTCCAAGAGTGATAATTCAGGGCTCTACTTCCCACCACCTTCCTCTCAAGAGACCCCATATAGTCTCTGCATATCTGAGCCATCCACAGCCCCTTCCTACTCATTCTACCCCGTCCATTCTTACAGCTATAAGGGGATTTAGAAATCCATCAATCCTATCCATCTTTTCAAATTTTTATCAAAGCTTCATGAAAGAGCTGCCTATGTTTGACCTCTCCACTCTCCAGTTTTTATGTTCTCATTTTGGAACTGACCTGGATGATGAACTCAGCAGCGCAGCAGTGGATGCCGTAGTTCTCTGCCCGTGTTTCCCTCCAGAACAGAAGAGCTCATTCCTCCCGCTGCCAGGAATATTGCCTGCTGACTCCTCACATTCGAGAGTGCTTTCTTGGAAATAGCTTTCTGACAGGAAGCTCCCTTCCCCAATGTTGAGCCCCTAGCGGGAAGCAGCCTGCAACCAATTGACTAATTAGTGCAGCTATTTGTAGTCCTCATCTCCTAGCTTCCTGCAGACACCTGTGAAGGGCCATCCCAGCTCTAAAGCTTCATATGGCTTTGAATGAGGCCTTTGCTGTTACATTAAGTGCATCTAAGCATCATATGAAATGGGCTGTGAGTATATTCCATGGTTTGCACCCAGATCTCCTTACCCCCCCCACTGTGAAAAATAGAGGCAGTCATTCCCAGCTGTCAGGAATGATTCCAAATAAATTATCTCCAGAAATACCTCCATTGAAGATGTTTCCCCATGCCTTGACCAGTCCATATCCAATTGGAGAAGTAGAAAAACCACATTCTTCCAATCAGATAATGCTGAAGGGATATCCCCTCTCTAGAGCGCCAATAGATCTAAACATTTCCTCCACACCAGCCAGCTTCCCTGGTCCCTTTATATACTGCACAACTTTCTGAAGACCAATCTCCATTCAGGGTGTGTTTCCTGGGAAAACCACCTAATAAACACCATGCTCAGTTAGACTCTACTGTCCTACAAGATTGCTGTACTTCAATGGCTTTTCATACACACTTTATCATGATTGATAAGGTTATACAATATCTGAATTCCAAGTAAATCTTTGGAATATCAGCATTGCACTCCATTTTCTGGCCATAATAATATTTCTAGATCTCTTTAAGGATAATACTACAAAACTTGGTCGGTTATTTCTTTTATTTTTTTTTTTTTGCGGTTACCGGGGATTGATTGAACACAGGGGCGTTCTACCTCCGCGCTTTGCCCTCGGCCCTATTTTTTTAGACTTTTATTTTGAAACCAGGTCTCACGAAGTTGCGGAGGGCCTCACTAAGGAGAGAGAGAGAGAGAGAGAGAGAGAGCGAGAGAGCGAGAGAACTGAGGCTGGCCGCGAACCCGGATCCTCCGGTCTCCGCCTCCCAAAGTACTGGGATTACAAGCGTGCGCCACCACGCCCGGCCCGGTTGGTTATTTCTCATAGATTCTGTTAGCATTCTCTCCATTTTGTATCATAGGCTTCATCATGTTTTATTGAAGTTACTGTATTTTTCATTTCTCTCTTCACTAGGTGCCTGTTACGCATCAAGCATAGCATTTGCTGTTGCCTACAATGTCTTTGACACACTCAAAATATCAGAGTGCCAACAAATATTAGTTTCACACACTTTATAGAAATAAAAATCCAAGTGTACATATGTATATTTATAACCCTAGTAATTTTTATGTTAATTAACGTCAGAAGCACATACAAAACAAGTACTATGATTCAGTCATCATGTTAAGGAGGAATACAAAGATCACTAATTTGCTTTCCTTGCCTCAAGTGAGTTTTAATTTAAGGTGTAATAATAAATTAACACTTTGGTTTATTTTCAGTGCATTAAGTAATCTAAAGATGCAGGAATGCACATGGTAAATAGTAGTACCTGAGAGACATAATTATACAGAAAAGTAATTCTGTGTCAGTGTGGACAACTTGGAACTAGAAGAAAATCTAGTTTAAAGTCTTATTGCTATAACACAAAGCAGAAAAGATGATGGATGAAATAAAGATATTGGAGATGGAAGGCAGGCAGGGCGTGGTGGCACACGCTTGTAATCCCGGTAGTTGGGAGGCTGAGCCAGGAAGATCACAGGTTTAAGGTCAGCCTCAGCAATTTAGGGAGGCAACTTAGTGAGACCTGTTTCAAAATAAAATAGGGCTGGGGGGGTGTAGCTCAGAAGTAAAATGACCCTTGGTTCAACCCTCAGTAACACACACACACACACAGACACACACATACACACATACACAAATAAGAACCGAAAAACAAGAGAGAGATTTCAGATGGAGAGATTGAGTGCTTTAGACAAGAAAAATACAGGAATTTGATAAGTAGTAATTGGAGAGTGAATAAATAGATACATAGGTAAAGGAAAATAAGAAAGAAAGGTGAGTCATAGTTCTCAGCTGTATAAAACTGACTGCATAATTGGGATTTTAGAGAAGAAATAGATCTTTGAGGAAAATATGTATTTCATTATAACAAGTTAATTTTGAGATACCTATGTGTTATTCAATTAGTGATCAATTATAACTAGATTTTTCATTGTCCTACACTCACCAAGCACTTATTGACCTACTACAGGGGAGTCACTATTCTAGAAAAGGAGAACAAGTGATAATTATGCATATTTCCTGCTTTCCAGGTTTATTCAGTGAAAACAGAAACACAAACACATGACTGTTACACATTTAGCTAAAAGCATGACTTTTACAAAATGGATTCTGTGCCAAGTTGGCCTAAAAACCAGGGAGAGAGTACAGGAAGACTCTAAGGAAAGGATGACATCCACACAGAATCTTGAGAGATGAATAATATGTCAAATAATTATATCAAATGTATCCCAAATTGATGCTGAAATATTTCTCAATCAATATTATTTAAAAATGTACTTATGTGGATAAAATAACATTTTCAACTCACACATTACATGAAATACTTTTTTTAGATTTATTGAATTGTTACATCTAAAAGATTAAAATATAAACAATTTAAAAAATTATATGAAAGGCTAGTATTGTATACATATAGGGCTGACATTTTCAATAACAAATATACCAAATAGCAAAGAAAGGGATAAACATCTCTATTTAAAAAGTAAAAAGGAATTTCTGAACATCAAATAATGAGAAAATAAATATTACTGTATGAGAGTCCATATTCTAAACTTCATAACATATAAATACACATGACAAGCTACCAAGTGTCCTGCCATATTTTGTTAAAAGACAACTTCAAAATTAATAAATAAAAACAAACAGTAGGCATATAAAATATTCAAACTCATTAACATTATTAGATTAAAAATTACATTTATGAAGACTTTTCTGAAGAGCCTATTACATGCTAGATACTTGGGTAAATCTTCACATTTCAAAAATGAATAGGACACACCTTGTCCTTGTTAAGATATTCTTTCTAATTTAGTGGGAAGGCCAACAAAATGCCAATAAAGATTTAAAAGTCTAGAAATTTACATATTTATGCAATTATGTTTAGTCTCACTATTATATAATTGTATTTAGTCATGTTGCTTATTAATGCAGGAAAATTTCTACCAACACTGTGATATTCCTCTAAAGATGTTATGCGAAATGATGAAAGGGTTATGGAAATGGCAAACCTTGAAGTTTACATTGTAGATGGAAGTCAACCAAAATTACAAGAGAGGGAATTGAAACAACGAAAAGGATTTGAGTATATTAGGTTGGATTTTTGGTGAAGTGTTAATAATATTTAGGTTCAAGTTAAGAAATACAATTAGAAGCACAAAAACAAAAGGTTTTATTCAGAGTGTAAACTGTTAAGAGTTGAAATATTGTATGCACACTAGTCCTGGGCAATGTAATCGTCCCAGTGTGGCTTTAGGTCTGAAAGGAACAGTAAAGTCAGATGGACGTGAAGCTGGTAAAGAAAGAAAACAAAAAAGGTGCTGGAAGAAATCAAATTTAATTATTATTTTAACTAAATGTGTGCAAAAACAACATATATCACTGGTTAAATCTCTTAGCTTCGCTGTTTTAAAGCCTTTCTATTGAAGCTGTTTCTAAGTTCAACTTTATCCAGAGTTAATCTCCTTTTTTTTTGCTTCTTTTAGTAACTTTAATAGATATGTTACTTCAAAAAATAAGTTGTAAAATAAATTGCAAACTGTAGATGTTAAAGCTAAAGAATTTAAGTGAAAATAGAATCTATTTGCTAGCAGAGCAGCCATGCCTCATTAAGTCTAAATTGTATTTTCCACTTATTTACTATGAAGTAATCTTATTCCTTTGCAAAATCTAATATTTCTATTTAATTGATTGTAGAAGAAAGTAGAGGAAGTGAAAGCATTAGGAAAAAAGACATTTCATTGTCTAAAATTATTACTTTGGTACTTTTCCTATAAGAATAGAGTGTTATTAAAAGGGACTTATAGTCTTTCTTTAAATAAAAATTACCGGATATTTTTTCTTATGAGAGTCCCCTCATATGGTGATTAAAAGTTGTCAAAAATGACCTTATTTAATGCATATTTAAAAAATTAAATTGTACCAGAAATTATTTTTATAAAAAACGTTTCAACATAAGAGCTAATATTTTTATGAGTTTTTTAGATGAACCTACAAAGGATTACTCATTGTTCTCATTTAGTTGAAAAATAAGTAAAGTGCCACTAAGTTTTTTAAAATAACTTTTCTAATGATAATACTTAATCCAGCATATGTCAAATTTTATTTTAAATGTAATCATGCAATACTTTTTAAATGGCAGCATACCTATGAGGAAAGAATGAAGAGAGAAATGATATAATGCAGAATGTAGTACTCTGATACAATTGCCCAATTTACAAATGCATATATTCCTAACATATATAAGAACTATTTATTAAATGTGAGTTTAAAAATATATAACACAGGATATGTGATATTTTCTTTGTGTTTTTCCTCAATTTTTATGCTCTTGTTTCATTTATCCTAATGTGCAGACACTGGAAGATTTGTGTGTGGGGGAGGAGTGTGGTACTGGGGATTGAACTCAGGGGTGTTCTACCTCCGAGCTACACCCCAGCACTTTACATGTTTTGTTTTGAAATAGAGTCTCACTTGGTTCTGAGAGTTTTGCTACAATGCTGAGGCTGTCCTCCAACCTGTGATCCTCCTATTTCAGTCTCTGAAGTACTGGGATTACAGGTATGTACCACTATGCCCAGCAGTGCCAGATTTTTTAAACTTATCCTTGCTTTATTTTATATATTAACAAATTATTACTATCCCTGTATATGTTACTTAATTTGCTTGGGGGCATTTTAAATATGATGTTATACTCAATGCATGTTTCAAATCAGCATTATTTTTAGTTGTTTTATTTTATTTTATCTTGGCTATGACTTTTAAAATCTATTCTTCTACTGATAGTCATTTGATCTCTTTCAAGCACTTTTAAAAAGAATTATATGTCAAAATCGTTTTGTATAAGTATGTAATATTGGTTATAAAAAGAATTTCCCCAAGATATAGACAATTATGACTGGATATCTTGTCCATTTTTTAAATAATGTATGGCATTTCTAAAATAATGCAAATTGTTTTCCTAAGCAATTTACCAATCCATATTTTCCCCAGCAGTAACTCAGAGTAATAATGGCTGCACAGCTTCAAAAGAACTTCATTTTCAGATTATTAATTTTTGCCAGTCTGGTATACAGTAAAATAAATAATTATGATTTAGCCTTACATTTGCCTAATTATTAACAATGTAGAACACATCTTGGTTGTATGTTTTTTTAATTTTTGTATTCTTGTTAATTTTGGATATTATGTGTGATAAAACATATTACATATATTTATTTCATATTACACATATATTATATGTTTATATCTATGTTATATGTAGTACTTTCATATTATATAAGCATATATAGTAATTATAATCTACTGTGTATGTTATCTACACACATAACTATGATTTAGATATACATATAAAGATAGTATATATATCTATGTAATATCTGCCTTATGATTGTTCTTCTTTCTTATTTGTTAGATTAATAAGATAACATATTTGAAATATTGTAATTATTTTCCATCATTATCAGTTTATGGCATCCTTTTCTTCCTTCAAGCTATCTTTCTATGAAGTAATACTATTATTTTTATTTATTTCAAGCTAATAGTTTTTCTATATTGTCCTTTAACTCATATTTGATAAAAACTTATATACTTTGAAAGTATATATAATTTTTATTTTTAAAATAGCTTTATAATAACAGGAGAGTTGTGGAGCTAGTAGAGAGAGTTTCTATATGCCTCCCAAATAGTTTCCCCTACAATTAGCATCATTCATTCTTATAGTACATGAGACACAATTAATGATAAAATATTGATATATTAATATTAGCTAAAGTTCATTGCTTTATTCAGATTTTCCTTGTTTTTAGTTAATGTTCTTTTTCTGTCCCATGGTCCTCTCCAGGTAACAATATATTCTATCACATAGTTAAGCTCCTCTCCATTAACAGATTCACCTTTTAATGACTTCACAGGGTTGGGGGAGCTCTGGTCAGGTATTTTGTAGAATGTCCATCAGTTGAGACTTGCCTGGTATTTTCTACATAATTAAATAAGTGCTAAGTATTTGGGAGGAAGACCACAGTGGTCAAAAGTCATTATTACTACATCATTTATAAAATCCTTATATTTCTAAATAAACCACATATTTTAAAACCTACAAACCACATTACACAAAATATTATAAAGCAAATATCTGTGTCATTTCAAATCACCAAGTAAAAAGGTATAAAAATCTTTCAGCAACTTTACACCCATCTTATGCTCCTCGCCAATCAAAGTGCCCTTACTTTCTCTTAGAGAAAGCCATTATTCAGAAATTTACAATTGCTTTAATGTTTTCCCTTAGAGTTTTGCTGTCTAAAAAAATCATCCTTTAACCAGCATGGTGGCACATGCTTGTAATCCCAGTACTTGGGAGGCTGAGACCCGAGGATACGTGTTCGCGGTGAGCCTCAGCTACTTAGTGAGGCCCTCTGCAACTTCGTGAGACCCTGTTTCAAAATAAAGAACAAAAAATAGGGCTGGGGTGTAGTTCAAAGTTAGAATACCCCTGAGTTCAATCCCCAGTACTGCAAAAATCAATCAATCAATCAATACATACATACATACATTACTAAATAAATAAATCATCCTTTAAAATATGGTTCTGATTGGTCTGTTAGAATCTTCCATAATTGTGGAACATATATTTTGTCTATGGCTTATTGTCTTCCTAAATAAATTTAAAAATCTCCTTATGTTCTTGCACGGAGAAAAACAAATTTCCATTAATATATGAAATCCCAATTTCTTTTTTTTTTTGTGTGTGGTACTGGGGATTGAACCCAGGGGCATTCTACCTGCAAGCTACACCCCCAGCTCTATTTTTTTATTCTTTATTTTGAAACAGGGTCTCGCTAAGTTGCAGAGGGCCTCACTAAGTAGCTGAGGCTGGCCGAGAACCCGGATCCTCCGGTCTCAGCCTCCCAAGTACTGGGATTACAAGCGTGCGCCACCACGCCTGGCTCAAATCCCATTTTCTAAATATGACACAATTACATACTGATGAATATTTATCCATTTTCTGATTTTTACAATTATGAACAATGTTATGCATTTTTGTAGGTTAAATGCTAAGAAATTTAATCTCTAAATCATAAGATAAAATATCTTTAACATAATTGGGAAATACAAAATACAAATACTTTCAAAACACAATGCCACAGCAGGGCGTTTCAAGCTCACACTGCTCTACATTTCACCATCATGTAGCATTATCAAACACGCCGCTTCTTATGCATCTGGTACATGTGTGGTCTTTGTTATTTGTTGCATTCACTTGATTTCTATTAAAGTGAGAAACAAAATTTTTTTCCTTGCCCACTTAATTCTTTCTGTTTCTACTGGTTTTCTCTTTCTTTCTTTCTTTCTTTCTTTCTTTCTTTCTTTCTTTCTTTCTCTTTCTTTCTTTCTTTCTTTCTTTCTTTCTTTCTTTTTCTTTCTTTTTCTTCTTCCTTTCCTTTCCTTTCCTTTCCTTTCCTTTCCTTTCCTTTCCTTTCCTTCCCTTCCCTTCCTCTTTCCCTCCCTCCCTCTCTCTTCTTTCTCTCCCTTTCTTTCTCTTTCTTTTCTTTCTTTCCTTTTCTTTTCTTTCTCTTCCTCCTCTCCCTTCCTTCCTTCCTTCCTTCCTTCCTTCCTTCCTTCCTTCCTTCCTTTTCTTCTCCTCCTCCTCCTCCTCCTCCTGCTCTTCTTTTTCTTCTTCATATGGGGATTGAACTCAGGAGTATTCTATCTCTGAACTACATCCCCAGCCCTATTTTTTATTTTTCTTTTGAAACAGGGTCTCACTAAGTTGGGGAGGGCCTCACTAAGTAGCTGAGGCTGGTCACAAACCTGCAACCCTCCTGTCTCAGTCTCCCAATTACTGGGGTTACAAGCATGCATGACCAAACCTGGTTTTGTTGTTTTTCTTATTTACATCATTTTTATGACTAGAAACAAGAAATTTTTTCTCCTTTAATGGCATTTTTATCCACTGGAATGTCTGAACTTTAAAGACAGGACTAATGTAAAAGAAAAGAAATAATATGGTGTATTGTATTACAACACAATATAATGTTAATACATTCAAGATATATTGAGACATAATGGGAGGATCTATAGGTTCTTGCTTTAAAGAAAAAAAGTGAATAATATCATCTGGTGATGTAAATCTGGAGTGTTTGGGAGGGAAAGAGGGAAATAGTCTATAAGTTGTAATGAGAGTACAACTATTCTTTTCTATACCAAGTGACTTAAACTGAATTAAAGAGAAATTGCCACAGAGATCCCAGCAGTTCAGAGGAAACACCCTTTGAGAAGAGCCAGGTTTCACTTGGGGCAAGAAATGACAGGAATAATAAAACAAGGGGCTTCCTAACGATGAGACATGAGTTTAAAAAGGGCAGTGGCAAGGTTCGCATATTTGGAAAGAGGTGAAACATGGCTTTGTGTAGTGCGGTGAGGAAACCGGTTCTGGAAGGCTCGTGAGAAGCTACAATTTGAGAGAAAGCCTGGTATCTAGGACTCTTTGTTGTGATTGATAGAAATATGCAGAAAGGCATGCTGGGATTAGTCTTGATCTCTTGCCATTCTTTTTCTGAGACTGAATATTAGGGTGTATTGATAAAAGAGGGTGAATCTTCCAAGAGCAAGGAGAATGCTGAGAAATTCCTCCTTTCCTGCTAATAGCAGAGGGAAGCCAGGGATGGGTGATGTTCAGGAGGACAGAGCTCAGGCCCTCTTTCTTCTCCTCTTGGGCTTGAATAAAAGAGTTACAGAGCTAGATTGTAAGATGAACACATTTATATCAAAAAACTGCTCAAGGGAGAAATATTATAAAGGAGGATTTCTATATATACTAATCTAAAGTGGAAATGAAATTGTTATTACCATCAGATAAAATATTGTGTACCAGAAGTAATGATGTGGGAAGCAACCCAAGAAATGCTTCATCATCATCATGTTCAGGTATTTTGGAGGTTGAACCATCCCAAATATCTTCCCACCAATAAACCCATATCACTGTAAACCAAGTTGGTTAAATGATTTCTCTTCTGTAGAGCTTTTGAAAGTGAAATAAAGAACTTCTGTCACAAATCAAGTAAAGCATTATCATCTCAAGATTAATAAAATGTGTAGTAGCATACTTTGATTTGATTTATTATTCATTTGGGGTCTGATATGACAAATTTTAAGTCATACTTAGAATACTTGTAAGAATCTTGAAAGTATATTTTTAACTAAACACAAATGCTGATAGAAATCTTTTTTTTTTTCCCAGTACCGGGGATTGAACCCAGGGGCATTCTACCTCCAAGCTACATCCCCAGCCCTATTTTTTATTCTTTATTTTGAAACAGAGTCTCACTAAGTTGTAGAGGGCCTCACTAAGTAGCTGAGGCTGGCTGCGAACCTGGATCCTCCAGTCCCAGTCTCCCAAGTACTGGGATTACAAGCGTGCGCCACCACGCCCGGCTCAGGTAGAAATCTTCACAACAAAAAACCCTAATGCATTCTAAGAACATGATGCTAGTGGACTCCAACAAAACTCACGAAGACACCACCAAATTATCCTTCTCTGACTCTCAGCAAAGGAGAAAAATCTCAATATTAGATAGATGCCCTTTATCATTTAGAGCAAAGGCAAGGTCAGTGTAGATCAGGTGACTGTTATCACCCAGTAGAAAGTGCTGGCTACAGAGGTGCAAAGGTCCCTGGTCCTGGAGAAAAAACAGGGCAGTTATTAATTCCTGACATCAGGTGCTTAAGTGAAGAGTTCAAAATTTTACCTTATTCTGACGAGTTCCTTCTTTATACTTTCTTCTCCTCTCTGTCTCCTTATCTCCCTGTTTTTCTTGATAACACACACACACACACACACACACACACACACACACACACCATACTGTCAACTTTCCTGACACAGATGCTTTATATATATTTGAGTGTTAAGCTACATGAATTTGTAGAAATGTGAATAATTAAGGACATTTAACAAAGTAAGCCTGTAAGACAAGTACAGTTCTATGTTGCTTAACAACCAGAAAAATTCTGGAAAATGTGCCATTAGACAATTTGCTGGTTGTGCAATCCTCAGAGTATGCTTACACAAACCTAGATGGCATAAATCAAACCTGAACATTGCCGCTGGATGCAACCAAGAGGCTGAAAACCGAGATGTATGGGGATGCGGCTGGTACTGCACAGCGTCCCTTTCTATAGTACATTTTCTTATACGTAGAATAATGAAAAATAATGATAAATAGTATAGGAAATCCATAAAAACACCTAAATCTGTACCATAGCCATTTTTCATCATTACTGAGTATTATGTGCTGAACTTAATTTTATGTGCTATACTTTTCTGTGAATGCCAGTGTGGTTTTCTTTACACCAGCATCACCACAACAGGTGAGTGACATGTTGTGCTACCGCATTTTGGTGGCTCAGAGGCACTAGGCAATGGGACTGTTTCAGCTCCATTATAACCATGGACCAGTGTCCTACACACAGCCCTTCATCGACCAAACCATCATCATGGATGCGTGACTATATTCCAGTTTCCAAACTTTCTTAAAATATTTTGCTTTTTATTTCACGCTTTCCCTTTAAAGTTTGTCTAAAGTTCAATTAGTTTTCTTTTTAGGTTGTACTCTGTCACTGTTATGAATTCTTGACAAGAATTCATTTTCTGTCAAGTCAGTGGTAAGTCACAAAGATAGCTAATAAAGAATAATTGGCCACAATAGCAGTACTCTTACATAAGATCTAATTTGAGTGTTGGTTTCTGATTCTAAGAGGGTATTAGCTATAAAATTTTATGAAAATAAAAGATAAAACTGTAAAACCACCTTCCTTTAGTTACGATTCTGATCAAGGATAAATATGATACCCCCGTGAACATATAGAACTTTTTTGTCCTTTGAGAAACTGGAGGTATGAGCAGTCTCTGTTCGAAATGTATTTCAAGGAAACAGCAGTCTAAGCTTTGCCTAGTAGTTTGCGAGAAATGCAGAGTCTCAGGTTCCAACGCAGATGTACTGAATCAGATCTGAATTTTAATAAGTTCCCCAGACGACTCATTTCCACATTCAAGTTTGAGAAGCGATGTCATTGAAGATACAGACCTGAATGACACTGGAGGGAAAGGAATCTAGTATTTGAATGATATTTTCTAAGCATCTCCAGAGTTCCTTGAATTTTTAATGAAAATGAGCAGTTGCTTTCATTTTGTCAGGATTATATCCCCGAGAAACTACAATCCTCTTGACCTCATAGTATAAAATAATTTAAAGAACTGTCTAAGGAAATGTGACTCTATTTGTTCTTGTAACCGTTCAGCCACATGCATGTTAATCAAATTGCTTTCTTCCATATGGATAGAAAATGACAATCAGAATGAATTGTTACTTTCTCAGAATAAACAGTTTGAACAGTTTCTTGCAAGATTGATACTTGGAAGAAGATTATATTTTCCAAGTCCTCAAAATAGCTCTCTATACTGTATTCAAGTAAACAAAAAGATTCAACACAATTCCTCAAAATAGTGTGTGATTTAAGAATAGTTAACATCCAGATAAATAAAAGGTGTGGAGCTGCTGTGGATTTGAAGACTTGGAAATAAATTTTTTATCATCATATGTAAATAAAACTAATAATATATACTCATGTAAGATAGGAAATATTTATTTAATTTGAATTATGATTTATTAAGTAAAGAGAATATTGAATTATATACTCCACTGATGCAGTGAATAGTATTTCTTTTTATTTACCAATTTTATTAAATATATCATAGATATACAGTGTGAATACACACACAGTAACTATACACTCCTTTTATGATTCTAATGGTCTACTTCTAGTTACCCACTCATATCAAACCTTCCTTATTTGTAATTTCAAGTGTATAAATTGAGACAGTTTCCAATATGCAGATGTAACTACCAAAATTTTTATCATGCTTTCCTAAATATTATATGATCCTTTAACTCAATACCACTATCTAATTTTAAGAGATGTACCTAGAAATTATCACTTTAAAAAAGACGACATGAAGCTCTTTACCTTCAACTAGATTTCAGACTAACAGACCTTTGCCATATAAAGAAAAAAAAGTCATTTCTAAATTTAGGTGGTAGTATAAACCAAAGCTGAGGTTGGCAAGTTCATGACAAAAAAGACTGTTTGTCAAACAGTTAACAGATAGGGAAACAGGTGCCTATTTTTTGGCCTATCTTTGCTAAAAATAGTTACAATAACAGCAGCAGCAAGAAAAAACTAGCAGCATATGCAATGGATATGGGGCTATTGTGATCCATGATCTTTTCTAAAACCTTTGTTTCACAATCCCTTACATATGTGCCTATGACATTAGTCACTTAAACTTTCTAAATTTTTAATCTTAAGACATATCTGATATTTGGTGAGGTTTATAAATTATCATCTCATTTATATTCAAACTACTTTAAATTATTGGAAGAGACCTTACAGGTAGGAGAAATACTTATAGTTGGAGTTTTAAAATATATCTTTTGATCATGTGCCTAAAATTCAATTAGAATTGGCACAGTGGCTTAGAAATAATAAAACATTGGATTAGAATTATACAACAAGCATAATATTTTTTGAAATTTCAGTTAGTTTATTATGAACATTTCTTTATTCATGGCCAAGCTTACTTGTTAGAAGATGCAAAATATAGTTGTTATGTATATATGAATATGAAATACACTAATCTATATAATTAATGTGCACAGTTGGGCATGGTGGCACACGCCTGAATCCCAGTATTTGGGAGTCTGAGACAGGAGGATCACAGGTTCAAGCAAGGACAGCCTCAGAAATGTAGTGAAACTCTCAGCAACCTAGCGAGACCCTATTTCAAAACAAAAAATAAAAAGGGCTGGGGGTGTAGCTCAGAGGTAGAATGTCCCAGGTTCAATTCCCAGGAAAACACACACACACACACACACATACACAATTAATATGCACCAATAAAAATTAAAAAATACTTGTTTTTCTTAATCACATATGATGTTATATCTTAACAGATGAACTAAACTTCAGTTTACAATCTCAATTTCAATGAATCCCTTAAAAAAGTTAAAATACAGTTAAAAGTTAATAATTTTAAAGATGTGATTAGGTGATAGTTGCTTGAAAAATGAGTTTCCTCAGTAGGAATTTTTTAAAAGATTATTTGTATTTTAGAAGAAATGACTATTTAATAAACGTGTTTATGTTTTTTAAAGGAAAGCTTACATTATCAAAGGAAAGAATATAGATTGAATAATTCATCTGTATAAGCTTATGTGAATGAATTTATCTGTTTTTTCATTTATATATTTAGTTTTGTAATCTAAATGAAGACTAAATTACTTGTCTTCTGAAACTCTTGTCTGAAAAGGGAACAGATAATCACAGGCACTTAAATAATAGCAGTGTGATTTTTCTCCTTGTCCAGCATGCACCTACATGGTCTGGAAGCAAGGGCTTTGACGGAGCAAATGGAGTGGTGTCTTCCTGAAAAAAGAGGAAAATCGATGACTCTGTATTCAGCACAAGCACCCTGCTGGTCTCAGCTGTCTAAGACTAAGCTATCACTTTCCTTCATTGATACACAGTGCCTGTCCCATTTACCTTTCCAAAAGTCCTCCCTCTAGATAACAATAAAAGAAAGATAGCAAGCATCAATATTGTAGGAAATCCCCTGGACAAGCTTTCTGGTAAAGAGAAGGTAACGAGAACAAGAAGGAGAAGAAATAGATCAAGGCTTTGCAGAGTTCAGTGTTTGTTTAGAATGAGTACAAAAGAATACTCTCAGCACTTTGACTCTATTTGCTGTATCTGTGCAATTTTCCTAAGCATATCTTTAAATATATTATTTCCTTTACTTCCTTTATTTCCTGTACTTAGAGTTCACATAAAATCTGAATGCCTTCATCAGTTTTCATCTTTATTCATGCAAAGATAGTTGCAATATATGATATAACCAAGGCTGTATAATATCAAAACAATTTGTACCTTGGTTAAGAGGGGGAAAATTATCAAGCAGAAAATCTTCAGAGGCATTTCCAGAGCTCAGTAACAATGTACATACCAATGTTGATTCAAGTTTGCTACAACATCCGTACTTACAGAATAAATATTTATGTAGCCACTATTACAAGATAACATATAAAGAATGTATAGCTAACTACCTCCATATCTCCACTTAAAATCCCTGGCCATTCATCTTGTCATAATTCTGTTGGGGCCACGCATGTTAAACTTGCTCATCCCAGCCGTATTTGCAATGTCTCTTATCTCTCGCCAAGCATGGCTCTGATTTCTGTACACCTTCCTATTTGGGCAAGACATTAAAGGCTCTTATCATTTCCATTTCAAAGCGATCTTAGAAGCAGAAGTACTGAGTTCAGCTCTTAACAGGATGACACACTTTGAAATAACCATTCCGATATTGTCCTTGAAATAACATCTGTAGCCCGCCATCAATGTTCTTTTCCCAATTCTGCTCTAGTTTTTCCACTTCGTAGATCCTATGAAAAATAACTAACATTTGTTTTCTTTTCTAGGGTACATCTGTTACATTGATTGAAGACTTGTCTTAATATTTCCTGCAGGCATACATAAATGTTATATAAAACATACCATTGTGATTTGCTGACATCATTGAAAGTGAGAGATAGAGTTGCTTTATAGTCACAAGTGTTTCTTCATTTGCTTTTTTATTATTCCAATAAGCTACATATCACACTTTTATATTATCTTATTCTTCAATACCAAATCAACAAATGCAAACTCATGGAGACCTTCAATTAAAAGGTTTTGTAAAGCCAGGCGTGGTGGCACTCGCTTGTAATCCCAGTACTTGCGAGGCTGAGACAAGAGGATCCGGGTTCGCGGCCAGCCTCAACTACTTAGTGAGGCCCTCCGCAACTTAGTGAGACCCTGTTTCAAAATAAAGAATAAAAAAATAGGGCTGGGAGTGTAGCTCGGAAGTAGAATGCCCCTGGGTTCAATCCCTAGTACCACAAAAAAGAAAAAAAAAATAAATATATATGTTTTTGTAGATTATTATCATACTCAATTACTTTCAATACCATGTAGCATAATGTGCTAAAAGATCAATGTATTTTACTTGTAGATACTACGGTTTGAGTAATATACAATAAGCATGAAGTAAAAAGTATTAATTTTAGAACTCCTATTATGTGCCAGAAAAAAACTGAGTCCTACTTTTTTTTAGGTATTTCCAAGTTATAAGCCAGCCCTATTTTTTATTTTATTTTATTTTTTGAAACAAGGTCTCACTAAGTTGCTGAGGACTTCACCAAGTTGCTGAAGCTGGCCTTGAACCTGCGATTCTCCTGTCTCAGCCTCCCAAGTACTGGGATTACAGGTGTGCGCCACCACCCGTGGCTACATTTTTTTAAAATAAACCACTTATGCTTTGATTTTTCCTTCATTCTAGCACTGGATTAATAGCATAGCAGGTGAGTTTAGGGATTCATTGTTCATTCAAGATGTAAATCTTTCATGAAGAATTTATAGAGAAATGTCTATGTGCAAGATGGTAAAAGAAATAAATTTTGAAAATAGAAGTATTATTTCTATTGGAGAAAGCAGCTGCAGTAAAGCTTTTTCCTGTCACAAACACGTGTGCTCTTTCTTACTTGGAGATATAGTCCCTGATATTTACCATGACACCTCGCAGTGTGTGGAAGCATGCTATTTTCCAGCCTCCCTTTCAACAGAGGTAAATAGATGTGAAGGGTGGTGTTATTATTGTTATCACATAATGAAAGCATCATTGTTTGAAGGGGATATTGTCATTCTATAGAAATAATGGACAAAACACGAGAAATAAGAAAACTTTCCTAAAAGTACTAATATAATCACAGGCCTTTGCAAGAATTTCTTTCTAACAACAGTCCACTTGTAAAATTAACTAAAATAAGATATTATTAGCAATAAAAACTTAAAAATGGAAATAAACATCTGTAAAGACTGGAGAAAGTGGTACAGCAGGATCCTTGTTGGCCTTTATGCTTTGAGCAATTGGTGTGATGTTCTACCAGTCAATGCTCCATGCAAATTAATCTGCAAAATAAAGTGATTATCAATAAAAGTCCAGAAACTTTCTTGGGTGAATTTCTAAATGTTATAACTTTTTTAGTGACTACTAAAAATCATTAATGTATGTTATATGTTTTAATATATGTCAGCCTTCAAAAAGAGAATAAAAAAGCAGGAAAGTCTTTCCCAACTATTTAATATGTCGAAGTAACAAAAATAGTGTGGCATTTTCACAAGAACAAATGGACCAGGGTAGCGAAAAGAAACTCTGAGAGACAGATTCAGTATTCATTCAGTTAGTCACCACACATAAGGGGAGGAAGATGAGACTGTTTCTTAGAAGAGGAAAAAAACTGGCAACTCATTAGGAAAACAGGGCTTCCCTACCTAACACAATCTACAGAGAGGAAATTGAAAAATATAGCAAATATATGAAAAGATACTCAATATCATTAAGAATCATAAACACTAGAAGCAAAAGAATAATTAGTATCGAATCTGGGCGAGGTGGCACACACCTATAATCCCAGTACTTGGGAAGCTGAGACAGGAGGATCACAAGTTGGAGACCAGCCTCAGCAACTTAGCGAGGTCCCTCAGCAACTTAGTGAGACCCTGTTTCAAAAAAAAAGAAAAAAGGGCTGGGGGTATAGCTCAGAGGTAGAAAGCCTCTGGGTTCAATCTCCAGTACCAAATACATACATACATGCATACATACATACATACATACATACATAAACAGTATCATTCTCTTCCTTTAAGTTTGGGAGAACTGAAAAGCTGGTTGGAGTGTCAAATGTTGGCTGTACTAGAGCAATACAAATCTACAAATCTTCCTTATTTCTGTGTAGTGTGTACATTGATCATTCTGGAGAGCAATCTGTCATAGTGGCAGAAATTATTTACACACATTCTGTAAGAATAATTTTTCACTAGGCTTTGCTATGGTATCAAGCCATCCCAAACTCTCAGAGGCTCACAGTAACTGAAGGTTATTCCTCGTTCATGTGACATGTCAGTAACCTAAAATGGCTAGCGATGGCCATGCTAGCGATGGCAATGCTGTTTCATGCATTCTGGGGTCTGGGCTGAATGAGAATATCTGATCTGGGATATTTTTTTTAATAGAGGAAAAAAAAATGCAAGTGAGCTGGCTCTTGGGGATTCCCCTTGGAATAGGAATATGTAATTTTTGTTTACCTTTTATTGATCGAAGTGATTTGGATGGAAAATCCTCTCACTGGGAAGTCCTTCAATCATAGACCAGTAGGTGAAGAAATCTGAGAGTAAATTACAAGGAACAAGATTATAATCTGACACAGAATAGGACTTCATAGTTTTTCTCCCAGGTATACTTCAGAATTTTCAAGCACAACACTAAACTTACTGGTACCAATATGTTTATTCAACATTCTTCATAGGTATCAGGGATTTGTTGAGTAAATTTCATGTCTATTTCTAGAGGACTTACAAATAGATGTGAATTTTTACCATGAGGTATTGTTAGAATAATAATTAGAGTGAATTAATATGCAAAGAATTATCTGAATGGGTTTTAAACCATAATGTCTAATGAGAAGGGAATATGATATATATCCAATATATCAAATCATATATATGTATATATATATATATATATATATATATATATACAAAAAAGTTTTGTCAAATAAGTTGATTAATAAAAGGACCACCCAACAGATCAACAATGAAAATATCAACTAAATCCTGCCCGTGGCCCAATTAAATATCAAGAATCTGTAGTGAAACGTCTAGATCTGAGTTTCGTAAGTTAAGAAGGTTGATGAACTCCACTATATACTGCTAAAGTACAAATACCTGAAGTTATTTTAAAACTTTATCATATAATAATAGTCTGGCCCAATGAGATTAAATTAAAACTTGATACAAAAATAGCCATAAAATCTGCTACCCTGACACTTATCAAAATGTATAATTACAATGCACCAATAAATGAATATATATACATATATATTTAATTCATATATTTAGATATTTAAAACCTCTCCTTCACATCAGACTCCTAGGAAAGGTCAACCTAAGAACTTTTGGGTGTGCTGTCAAACTCCCACACCCAAAAACCTGATGCAGGAGGCTATGTTTCTGCTCTAAGATCCCTGGGGAATACATCTACATAGGATGAGAAAAGAAAATAGAGGAACAAAATAGCTATGAACTTCCACAGCATTAGCTACCTGGATTAATTTGGAATCTCGCTTGTCTCTCTTTTTCTGGATATCTTGAGGGTCATTATTGCCTCTGGTCATGAGTTAGAATCTCACACATGGCCCCTGATACTAGTTCTGTTCAAGTCAGAGTTGCCACTAAGACTCCATCTGACTGCTGCAGCCCAACTATGTGCTCCTTGTTTCCATCTGTGTGTGTATGTGTGTGTGTGTGTGCATGTGCACGCACATTTGATGGCTTGGGTATGCTCTATGTTAAATACACACATACACTAAGGGGAAAGTTATATTAGGAGGAAGGAGAATTAAGTTGTACTCACTGATTATCATGCAAATAATTTTTGAATTATTTGTTCTGAAATGGATATCAGCTATCATCTAATATAACTCTTCGCTTGACAGGTAGAGGGGAAGGTGAGCAAAATAACATAGTTTGGTGAAGCTTATACATTTAAGTAATGATAAATCCAGACTCCCTCAAGTTATTTGAGATCCACTGCTCTTTCTTCCACAATGGTGGGTTTCAGTCAAAATTCTCCGTGGCACTAGAGTGCTTCAGGACTTGCTTCAAGGGAAAAAGCAGGCAGCACTGCAGCCCCTACTCCCAGATTTGACTTGGGAATATTTACTTTCATCTATTCTATGTGTTAGATTTTAAGAAATACCCAATTTTTTTGGCTAAATGAAAAAAAACATTGTTTTACTTAATATTTTTCTTGTACTTGCAAAAAATCAGGGAAATAATTATGCACTTACTATTTTAATGAATATATATATATGTATATATATATATGTATATATATATATATATATATATATATATTCATTGTTTCAAAAAAATCGGTTGAACTTTCAGTATGTGACTAACTGTGTAAAATCCTGGAGATGCAATGGTAATGACAACATAATTTCTGATCTCAATTTCCTTCCAGGAGGGATAGAAACAAACAATTGAGACAGATTATTAAGTCAATATGATATATATATATATATATGAAGGCTATTTCACCTGGTTGAAATGTTCAATGCTATATAATTAGGAAACAGAAACCAATTAATTAGACAAAATGCTCCAAGCAAAAGAATGTGAAAAAATGATGAAACACGTAAGAATAGAACATATTTTAGAAACTAAATTTAACTCTACATGGATATAGTTAACAGTAGGATCAGATTGTGGGGTAAGTGATAAAGAATAGAGAGCTAGAGTGGGGGCTTCATCATGAGATGGATGGGGTTTGATTAAGGGATCTGTAGACAGTGTGACCTTGAAAGCATATTTTAAAATGTCTACATATCCACTTTTTCCTCTATTATTACCAATGGTACCTACCTCATAAAGACAGAGCTAAAGCATATACCATACTAAGCATGGGAAAAGTCGGTGAAATAAAGACTGCTTAAGAGCAGTGGATGAGGATTCAGACACCTTTAAATCTGAATAATGGCTTTATCAGTTAATGATAGCATGACCTCAGATAAGATACTTGACTGTACGCCTCCTTAATTGATTTATCTATAACACGGATGGAATAAGCTTCACAGTTGTGTGAATTAATGAGTTTGTGTATTCAAAGTATTCACAAAATAGTCTGCTACAGAATAACTGGGCCAGGAGAGGGAAGAGGCAGGACTAAGTGATGTCATTTTAAATGACATAGGGATGAGGGTGCTGAGATGGTGACATATCAAGAAATATGAGGGAAAGAAGCCCGTATGGGTATCCAGAACATGGGATAAAGTCTCTATCATCTATCATCTAATCTATCTATCTATCTATCTACCTATCATCTATCTATCTATCTATCTATATCCATCTATCAATCTGTCTATACTTATACATTTCTGTGTAGATAGGCAAGTACATACAAAGTGAGAGGAGGTAGGTGGGTACCTGGTATATTTGAGAAAGGGCATGGAAGACACTGTGGCTAGAGTGAGATGAGTAATAATAAGTGATCAATTCTGAGAGACTTGATGGAGTGCATGGGGAGGTGATGCATATCATATTTGTGATTCAAGTCTATATAAAGTTAAGTGACTAGCCCAGGGAGGTACCTTTGCGTTGGACAGTTTTATTCTGAAGGAGTAGTGATGTTAATCACTAGCTGCTTTCTTGGGAACAAGTTCAGGCGGGTGGTAGCAAGGAGACCATTAGAGGATCTTTGCAATGTTCCCAGGAACTGGAGAAGAAGGCTTAGGACAAGGCTGTAGCAGTGGAATGGTGGGAAGTGGTTGGATCCAGGATGTATTTGGAAGATAGAGCTGACAGCACTTTTCCACAGGTTGGATATTAGCAAATGAGAAAGAAAATTGTGTAATATTAAACAGGAGCTGTGATAGATCATCAATGGCCACAGTTATATATGACAGACTCAATGTGCAAACTCCAGGTCTAGGTCTGAAAAGCTTTTCGGATTTTGCTTTTGGGATCCCTGGAGCCCTGCTGTATGGAGAAGGTGAATACACCTGCTGGGTAAAGAGAAATGCCCCGCCAGGAACTCTCATGGCCCTGATGCTGATCTTCTAATGGAGAGCATGTGTAGCTGGCCAACCACTGCCCAGGCACCACGAGAGCGGCCCACAGAGCTCAGTCTCATTTGTAAATCCACAGGATGCTGAGCACCAAGAATGGATGTTTTAAGATGGTTTGTCATACTGTAACAGATAGTCACAATGCATCATCTATAAATACTTTGCTGAATTTTGACCAAGGTATCACTGACTCCTAGAGATTGTCATACAAAGTAAATTTGCCTATTATTTGCAAATGAAAATTAAAGAAAAATCTTCACTCTAAATCATCAATGGTATGTGGAGCGGCATCTCAGTTGCACTCAACATTCACACTCCTTTTAAATTCTTTATTGTTTATTCTAAGGTCAATATAGCCTTATAATTGCATATTCTGAGTCAACTTCTCTCCCACTTGCCTAGAAGATTTTCTTATGACTTCTTTCTCCAGATATTTCCAACATTTTTTTTCTCAATCTTCACTCTCAGGTGACAACTGTGATGGTTAATTTTGATTGTCAACTTCACTGAATTATGAAACACTTAAGATTATGTGACTTTGGGTGCGTTGATGAGATGATTGGTTTATGTGCTAGCAGACTGAAGGGGAAGCCCTGCACTGTTCTGATAGGCACAGCACTGGGATAAGATAAGGCTGAGATAGCAGCCTTCAGCTCTTTAAACTGGACTTTTGCCATCTTTTATCCAGAGAGATTTCTGGCCTTTCTATCATGGATTGAGACTGTATTATAGGCCGCTCCCATTCTGAGACTCCAGCTCTTGGAACCAGCTGCTGGTTCCTCCATCTCTTTGTGTGCATGTGGCCACTTAGGACTACATTACGTGGGACTGTAAGCTGATTTGAAAAATCCCCTTTTACCATATACATGTCCTGTGAGTTCTGTTTCTCTAGTGAACCTTAACTAATACAACAACTTACTTCCTCTTTCACTAAGGGAGAAGATGAAAAAGATTCATAAGAGAACCACAATAACCAGCCAACCCATTCATTACCACACAGACTGGATTTTGCTCAAAAACCATATTGTGCCTTCCTTTCTGTTACTCCATAAACTAACTTTTGTTTTTACCTCAGACGGTCTAAATATTTCTGCACAATATCTTACCTTTGCTCCCCTTTAAAGCACAATTTTTTTTTCACAGAGTCTTTGCATTTCTTCTACATTTTCTTGTTTTGGTTAGATCTTTCTCACTCTTTTTAATTCCCATTTTTTAACCTAACTAAAATAGTAAGCATAATCTATTTTAAAAATTACTCATATTGGGTTTGGTGGTACACACCTGTAATCCCAGTACTTGGAGGCTGAGACAGGAGGATTCCAGGTTCAGCACCAGCCTCAGAGACTTAGGGAGACTCTCAGCAATCTAGAGAGACCCTGTTTCAAAACAAAAATCAAAAAGGCTGGGGGTGTTGCTTGGAGGCAAATGCCTTTGGCTTCAATCCCCAGTACTGCAAAAATAAAATAAAAATAAATACATACATATATACATACATACATAAAATGAGTATTTATTATTTTCTTAAAGGAAGATATCATGATAAGTATTTAAACAAATCAGATTACATTAGCATTTATAAATATTTAGTGTGAGCAATTATTTTACATTGATTTGCTATTACATTACATATATTTTTTTGTGTGTGGTACCAGGGATTGAACCCGGGGCGTTCTACCTCCACGCTACACCCCCGGCCCTATTTTTTATACTTTATTTTGAAACCGGGTCTCACGAAGTTGCAGAGGGCCTAATTAGAGAGAGAGAGGGAGAGAGAGAGAGAGAGAGCTGAGGCTGGCCTCGAACCCAGATCCTCCGGTCTCCGCCTCCCAAAGTACTGGGATTACAAGCGTGTGCCACCACGCCTGGCTTCTTATGACATTTTAAATAGGAAATTATTGATATTTTATCTCCTTTCAATTTTTGTTTTGATATCATTACATTTATTTATTTATTTATTTATTTTGGCACTGGGGATTGATCCCAGGGGCATTCTACCTCTGAGCTATACCCCCAGCCCTATTTTTTATTCTTTATTTTGAAACCCGGTCTCACTAAGTTGCAGAGGGCCTAAGTAGCTGAGGCTGGCCGCAAACCCGGATCCTCTGGTCTCAGCCTTCCAAGTACTGGGATTATAAGCGTGTGCCACCACGCCCATCTTGATATTATTAAATTTAAAATATATTATTTCATTTTTTGTCCTTCAAAATTTTTTATATTATTTGAAAATGCATCTAATTAGAACTCATGGAATTATTTTACGCATTTGGCAACAAAGGTATAATAGATGCCAGCTACAAGGTCTTGAACTTCAGAATCTGAAATTGAAGATTTCTGGAAAAATAACTCAATTTACTGCTGGCATTGCAAAAAAACCCAGTATTTATTTTCCCTCTTCTATGCAGTAAACATGTTTATCCTGCAGGTAATTAATTCAGGATTTTATGATAATATTTTCATTGGCTGCTTCAATAATTTTTTATAACTTACCTTTTCTTGTGGAAAAAAAGTAATTTTAATAAAATATTTCCTTTGGTTTTTGCATCATCCCTTCATTAGGCTGTTTATTGTTTTGAAACATGTTAGAAAAATATTTCCAAGGTATCCATTCGTTCCCTGGTGGGATTTTCAGGTGCACTAAAGAATGATGATGTGATTGCTTGAAGTGATATTCCAGCTGTGCTCAGCAGGCAAGAAAATCTAAGTCTAGACACAGGTATAAAGCTTGTGTGAATGCACAGCATCACAGAAATTGGATGGTACATACTGGAGAAGTCTATGAATGATCAGTGACTCAGGGATATGATTAGTTCTAGCTTTTCTGGGACAATTATGAATTAAAATACATTTTCCATTTCCATTTGAGTAAAATTCATCTCGCAAAACCATTTGTTATGACAATTGGCTTCAAAAATAAACAAATAAATAAATAAAAAAGCCAGGCATTGTGTCACATGTATGTAATCCTAGTACTTGGGAGGCTGAGTCAGGAGGATTGCAGGATCCTGGCCAGGCTCAGCAACTTAGTGAGGCCCTGTGCAACTTAGATCGTGTTTCAGAATAAAAATAAAATAGGAATGGGGGTATAGCTCAGAGGTAGAATACCTCAGGTTCAATCCCCAGGACCACACACAAAAAGTTCTATTTCCAGTATCCCAGAACCGCAGGAACATTTTCTCTTAAGTAATAACATCACATCCAAATTTCAAAAATTAGTAGTTGACTGTTAGTGGAGAATGATGTTGTATTTACAACAGGTAAACCTGGAAATGTACATGTGCTTCTTATATCTATTTTCTGAAAAAGTTAAAAGTCAGCTGGTTAACACTGAGGTTGTGGAAGTATAGTTTTATTGAAGACCATGGAAAATGTTTAAAATAGCTATTGCAGATAGGACAATTGAGAAACGAGAAAAATAAATAAAATTCAAATCAGTAACAAAATCCTAGTTGAATTTCAATGGTAGAGATTTAAAATGGAATTACTCAGCATTTTTATGACCTTGCACAAAATACTTAGCCTGGAAGAGAAATAGAATAATTAAAGAAATGTGGAAATGAATATGACAGAAGTTTACAAGAGAAAATGACCAAGAAAATAAATGTACCATCGTATAAATATATTATTATAGTAGTATCTAAGCTTAAGAACAAAATGGTTGGGGAAATCAAATGAAAGTTTAACCATAGTAGCGGGTGAGATATTTGCTGTGTTTCAAAGAACAGGAGTTTTTTTTTTTAAAAAGATCAACAGAAGCTGGCATGGTGGGACATGCCTGTAATCCCAGTTCTTGGAAGGCTGAGACAGGAGGATCACAGGTTCAAGAGACTCTCAGAAACCTAGAAAGACCTTGTTTTCAAACAAAAATAAAAAAAGGACTGGGGGTGTAGCTTAGCTCAGTAGTAGCTCAGTAGTACTCCTGAATTCAACGCCGGGCGTGGTGGCGCACACTTGTAATCCCAGTACTTTGGGAGGCAGAGACCGGAGGATCCAGGTTCACGGCCAGCCTCAGCTCTTTCTCTCTCTCTCTGTTTCTCTCTCTCTCTACTTAGTGAGGCCCTCTGGAACTTCGTGAGACCCGGTTTCAAAATAAAGTATAAAAAAATAGGGCCAGGGGTGTAGCGCGGAGGTAGAACGCCCCTGGGTTCAATCCCCAGTACCGCAAAAAAAAAAAAAAAAAAAGAAGTAGAATACTCCTGAATTCAATTCCCAAAACCAAAAAAAAGAAGAAAAAAATGTACAGAATAAAGTAGAAAGAAAAGTTGACAGAAGTTGAAAAAAATTCATATTCAGAGGAAGAATTGTTGATTTTGAAATATTCAATGTACCTATTAAAGAGTAGTTCAACAAAAATGGTGTTATACTTGTAGATAATTAAAATGAAGGAGAAGAGGAATGGATAAACTTTAATTAAAGAAGGAATGAAACAATGGAATGAAAAAGGAAATGAGGTATAAAAAAAGGGTATAGTAGGAAGAATTCTCAATGAACAGAGGTCAATAATTTTTCAAAAAATTATACCATTAAAGGTGGGGCATCGACTATTCCTAACAACAATGGTGATGTAAGGACATGCTAATTGTTTCTTCCAAGTTCCTGAATTGGAGCAAAAGATAATGCTCCTTTGATAAAATAGTAAAAGGTGTAGTAGGTATCCAGGGGAAAAGTTTTCCACTGACTTAAGGAAGAAGACAAATTATTCAAGCACAAGTTGGAAGTTTGGAGCATTTCATTATAGGTTGTGAATTGGAATAAAAAATACAATGGGTTAAGACCATGACCTAGAATTTTAAAGAACTCACAGTCCTGCCCCTCCTGCAGCTTCTATGTAAGGTTAAACACACAATGAGAATTGTCACAGACTCAAGGCAGGAGACTTCATTTAACTGCAATAAGAGCCAGAAAATCTGCATGAGGTCACTCCAGTGAAGGAAGAAATGACCCCAGTATATTAGCTGAAGGAAAGACAATCTAGCCAGGGGCCAACTAGAAGATAAAGCAGCAAATTAAAGGAAACTGCCACATCAATGAAACCAATAAAAACTAAATCCTGAGGGAGGACCATCTTAGACTTGAATAAGAAAAAGAAGAGCTCACCAGGGACACTTGAGTGGCTATCAACATATGGGATCGAATTACAAAACCAAACTAGCAACTCCAAAATAGGATGAAAACCTTTCTAAATCCAGAGCAACTCTTCTCCAACCATCATTATGTCTACAATCTCTTTTCACCTACACATCTATAAACCCTCTTGGATTACAAAATAGGAGGGGGGGAAACTAAACGATTGAGTATTTATAAAACTAAGTTGCTTCAAGTGAAACAGAACGAGTTACTATTAAATGATGAATATAAATAACCCTGCCATAGGTACCAAGTTGGTCAGGGACTGTAGAACATCTTAACATTTGCTACAAATTATTCTTTCCTTGCCCTGAGCATATTTCATGGTAACTGGAGTATTCTTATCCATCCCTTTTACTTTGGGCTTGATCATGCGATTTGCTCTTCTAACTGAATTTTAAAGAGTCTGACACATACCACTTCCAAGCAGATGCTTTTCATATGGCTTCCTGGGGTCTCTACTTCTCTCCACCATGAAAGCAAAATGTTCCAATTAAAATTCATTCTTTCATTCTGCACTCTAGAATGGCGAGATATATGAGGCTGAGTCTACATGAATCAGACAAGCCAGACAGAGAAACCAAAGCTATAACTGAACTTCAGCCTACATGTGGCATGAGCAATAAATAAATGTTTATTGTATGTACAAAGATACAGGTTTTTTAGAATTTTTCTTTGTGAGTGTGTGTGTGTGTGCTGAGGATTGAACCCAGGGGTGTTCTTTCTACTTCTTAGTCATAACCCCAACCCTTTTTTATTTATTTATTTATTTTTTGAAACAGGGTTCTTCTAAGTTATCATACACTTCCCTCAAACTTGGGGTCCTCCTGTCTCAGCCTCCAGAGTATTGGATTTCCAGTGTGCACCACTGTGTCTGGCTTTACATTTTTATACTAGTGTAAAAGCTGATTTATGGGCTTATGAACAGAATATATGTTATAGTTATAAAAATGAATAGGGCTAGGGATCCAGCTCAGTGGTAGAGCACTTGCCTAGCATGTGCTAGGGCCTAGGTTCAAGGTCTGTTCCTCCCTGCCCCACTAAAAGAAAAGGTCTTTTAAATCAAAGGTCAAATGAAACAATAATAAGAGCTAGCTCAGAGAGCAAATGTAGGTGTATTCTACTCTTCAACTTGCCTCTCTCTTTTTAATGGTCACTTATCTATAGAATGAATAGATACAGGAGGATAGTTCTAAAGCAATTTTTTTTCATTAGTTCTTTAGCACATTTTTTGTTGTAGAAATTATCTTTACTGTCATTGATTTCTGATATATCCATTATATCAAGTATGTTTATTTATTTTTTAATTTTTAGTTTTTTGGTACTGAGGATTGAACCCAGGGTATTCTACCTCTGGGCCACACCCCCAACCCTATTTTATTATTCATTCATTCTTTCATTCATTCATTTTTGTAGTACTGGGGATTGAACGCAGTGGTATTCTGCCTCTGAACTACATCCCCAGCCCTATTTTACTTTTTTAAAGTTTGAAACAGGGTCTCACCAAATTGTGGAGAGCCTCGCTAAGTTGCTGAGGATGGCTGCAAACCTGCGATCCACTTGTCTCAGCCTCCCAAGTACTGCAATTATAGGCATGTGCCACCATGCCTGCTGTTATTTTTTATTTTGAAATAGGTCTAGCTCAGTTGCTGAGGGTCTCACTAAGTTGCGGAGACTGACCTCAAATCTGTGATAACTCCTGTCTCAGGCTCCCAAGGACTGGGTTTACAGGCATGCACCACCACACCTGGTTCCAAGTATTTTTAAATAGCTGTATAACTTCTCTTTTTGTGATTTTGTCCCAATATTAATGTTTCCAACGTATTCTTTTTACATAAATTAAGTCATGAAAACATTGAGTTTATAAGGGTATTGACATTGTCATTTTATATAGCTAAAATTTTATATAGAAAACTATTCATAAAATTCAAATTTTAATAACTCCAATTAACTGTAGAAAATGATAAAATGATAACTAATCACAAATACTAAGTGCTTATAGGTTAACTGATTATCTATTTATAACTACTACTAAAATATTTGTATCAATTTCCCCCTAAAATAGAATAATATTTAATGTGATCTTCCTAATTATATTAAATGTATTTTCATGACATTGAAATGTATAAATTCACTTTATTTAGCGAATTCCTTATTATTTGGGGCTGTATTCATTAGGTGAAAATTACAAGAGGTACTCCTATTGATTTAATAAAAGATTCAAAAACACATTCCAAGAAGGGCCTGGTGGCGACACCTGTAATCTCAGTACTTAGAAGGCTGAGATAGGAGGGTCACAGGTTCGAGGATAGCCTCAGCAACTTAGTGAGATTTTCAGCAACCTAATGAGACCCTGTTTCAAAAAAAAGGGGGGGGCTGGAGGTAGCTTAGAGGTAGAATGCCCCTGGGTCCAATCCCTAGTAACACATACGGACAAAAAAAAAAAAAAAGAAAGAAAGAAAATACTTTTTCATAGCTAGATTGCTATTGCAGAAGAATTATTTACCTCAGGAAAAAGAAAATCCTTAATGTGAAACTGTGAACTAGGTGTTTCACAGCTGTCTCTTAATATTTATAATACTGAGAGACAAAATAAGTAGCTTTAGTAGCTCTAATTATTTATTCAGGTACTATTTGAGATCTATTGTATGCTGAAGGGTTTTTGTGGAACATAAGACCTTAATATTCTCTCTCATATAGGTCCGTAAAACACCAAAATGACTGAACTATTGGTGATGTTTTACTGTGCACTTGAGTAGCTTCATGTTATTAGAAAATAGTTCATGTCTCTAATTGACTGGAGCAGAAGCTCTTGCTAGACAATCTTGAGCATTCTAAAATTCACCAGAAAGAAAAAATAGCGTCAAAATAACAATACTATCTCATAGTGGACCTATAATACCTAGCTTCAAATTTCCATGGGAAACTTTACTCCTCAGAGGATACTTGGACTTCTAAATATTGAAATACAGAAAACTTTGCATATCGAAGGGATAAATATCAAAATATCAAGGCAGTGTAACAAGTGAGGTGGTCTTGGTTGCTTCTTTTTTAATATACTTTTATGGATGCACTGTAATTATACATCATAATGAGGTCCACAGTGAGAGAAACATTCATGCACACTTGATTCCTTCTTGAATGCAATTCCCCGAATTTTGCTTGTATGTGGGAAATAAAAATGGCTCCCAGATCCTTCCCATTCAAAAATAAAATTCATGTAGAGACACCTAAATACAAATTGAGGGGTTTTTTTTCATGGCAACATTTTAAATGTGACATCAGTCCACCTCTTCCAATACCAGAGTGTTCATTAAAGTCTGCAAGCTGCTGCCACGAAGGTCTTCTGCGAAGGTTTCTGTGCATTTCCCCTTTGGTTTCACATTTTTAATTGGTTTAACCAAAAAGAGCATAATCTCTACCTGGTAGCAGGAAGATATCCAAGTTTCATATTAGCTTTCTTATCTCTAGTGGCTATCTCTAGCAATATAGAATACTAACGAACACAATCTAAGGACCTCTGCGACTTGAAAAAAGGGCAGGGAAATCTTCATTTTTGGAAAGTTTTACTGCTAGACCACATGGCCCCATGCAATTTTCTCTGGTGTGGCCTAAAACATATTGTAAGAAGATTTCCAGTGAGTTGAATTCTTTTTGTTAAGGTGCTATATTGCCAAGCTGTTAGAGTAATGCAGCTGGGTCAAAAATTTTTGGCTTTTTAGTCAGAGTTGAACAGTGTCCATAGATTTTTCTGAGCCACTTCCAATATACAGTAGCAGCTGCTGTGTTTATGTACAATACCACTGTGCAAGTGGCAATTAAACTACAAAATTCTAGATACATAGTTGGGAAACAGCAGGCAGCCAGCACACAACTGGCATTGAGCTAAAACAGAAAAGATTCCTACTTTTGAAATGTAAGGCAAGCTAACAAACCCACATCACTGTGTACAGAAAATGGTGGGTAAAACCAACACTATTCAATAGCATAGGACAAGAATCTTTAGAATGAAATATAAAGTTTATTTTCTTTCTTCCACGCGTGGCTTTAAAAATTCATTACAAGGGGCATGAAATCTTTTGATAGATTATAAAAAATTAGTATTTAAGATTCATCACCTATAATATCATTTCAGTTCATGTCCAATGCGTACAAAGTTCTAATACTATCTTATAAGGACAAATGATTTTGAAATAATTATAGTTATTTCCTTTAATCATTGGGGCCTATGAATAAGGATGCCAAAATGGTACCAATGAAAATTATACTCATAGGCATTTGCAACTACTAAGTATTTCTGGTCTTTGAATTTCTAGATACAATGTAAATTTTCCTGAAAAGTAGGAACTGTAAATTCAGTAGAAAATATTTTTCAGGATCTAACATTAAATGCAAAAGGGATATTTTAGATGTGTCTGATTGTTTTCTGACATATTAACTAGAACAAATGTACCTCAAGTAAGCCTATTTACTCTTCATTAATATAGTGCCAGACACTATAATTTCTCATATATTGAAAATAAATCCTTTAGTGTTTTGAGAAGAATGTACTATCTTACTATTACATTTAGGAAAAATAATTTAGCTTTACTATTTGATAACTTATTAAAGGGTATAAAATATCCTTCTAATCTGCAGTTATTCCATCCTCTTATGAGTGAAACCTTAAATACAAGGATGATAAATGCAGGGTTAACATAAACAAAACAAATATGCAAAAATAACTTCTATTTTTATTTTAAACACTTCCAGAGTTTCAGATATTACTTCTTTTTATTTCACTTCTCAGTTCAAATGTTCCGTAATATCACTGAATCCTCTTGTTTCTAACATCAGCACAGACCAGGGGGGTAAATATAGAATATGCTACCTGGAATGATTCCAAACAGCTGAAATTTGATCCTATCTGAATGACTCATTAGTTGTAAAACCTGGGATGATCATTAGAGCCAGCTTACATTTGGGATTCCTTTAAATAATTAAACCTACATCCCTCTAAAGAGTGTTTAACTGTTTAACATAATTTAAGGCATTTGGGGATGTGGTTACAGCAATACAAGATCAATTACACTATAATATTTGTGAAGTTAGAAGCCATATCATACTGTTCATTTTTTACTTTTAACACCCCCTCAACCCTATGCATTTAATAAATAGAGATTGAAGCCTTTCACATTTGAGGATACCAATTTTACAAAAAGTTATCTAGTTGCAAATTTTTTAAAATTAAAATAACATTGACATATTATGTAGTAAGTTTCAATATATGCATTTTTAAAGAAATTGGTGACTTCAAAGACATTCTTCATTTATGGTGATCCTAATTGCTCTGTGTCCTAAGAAATTTAAGTTTACACTTGGGATGGAGATTACTATTTGGCTATCAAAATTCACTTTTGTATTCTTTTGTACTAATTGTTTGATATGGGCTATCCAACTAGTAACCAATTTCTCCAGCCTCCAATTAATAAAGCCTGTTTGTGTGGACCAATATGTGGTTCTCTTCTTCCTAAACTACATTCACAAGACTCTCTTCCATACCTACAGGATCATGTGACTAATTTTGGACATTGGAATTGATTCCTGCCAATTTCCGGCCTACCTTCAGAAATGCCCCATGAATATATTTCCCATTTTCTGTTTATCATCAAGTTGGATACAAGAATCTAGAGTGAAATACCTAGATCTGGGAAGAAGTGGAAACGCTTCATGGAAAGACTATGTTGCAGAGTAATTACATAAAGGAGAACCATCCAGAAGATCTATACAAACAAGAGCATGTGAATTTATTTGAGCAAGGAATGAGGTTCTGATATATTAAACTGAGATATATAAGTTTCTTTGTTCCTGAAGAATAAATTAGCCTTCACTAAATATAACAGAAATTTGTATCTAGAGATGGCTGGCTGAAATGATAAATTCTTATGCATAATTGTCCTAGCCTTTAGATTGTGGGTGATAGGAATTTTACATTGAAAATTGGAAACATAGATGTTATGTATCAAGAAAACTTTTGGTAAAATTGTCAACTTTGATATCATGAAAGACTAACTAAATGCTGCTCTAATGAAAGCTATAAGGTAAAAAGTTGGACAACAGTGCCATAGTTGCATGTATTGGTTAGTATATTGGTTACTATTTACTCTTTTTGGCAAAATACGATTAGAAAGAAATGAGCTTAGAAAGGATTTGGATGATATATGAGTAGAAAAGAAAAAGATTACAGGTTCCATAAATTTATGAACCTTCAAAGTTAAGTAATTAGATTGCATCTATACTTCTCACAGTTAAAAATAAAATTTAAAAGACATTGAACAGCATAGGACTGGCAATACTTCTCATTGAACAAAGTGACAAAGACCTATCATGCTAATTACAATATGGTCTTGAGAGAGAGGCTAGAGCAAGAAAGCAATGAAGTAAAGGATATTTGAAAATTATGTCTAAGAATGAATGCTCAAGTTGGTTTGGAACACACTGAAGACTTTTGATGGATCTGCATTGCCTAAGAAATAGGCCAGTCTAAAAAAAAGTCTCTTAATTATGATATGCATTGTAGTTGTGAGGCTCTCTTCTTCAAAAGGAAGAAGTGTGCTACAAACATAAAGAGGTTGTTGACACTCGAGGTGGAAAAAGTCCCCTTTCTGGAGTCCTGTCACCAAGGGGATGGGATAGGAGGTTGCCTTGTTATCTCTAGCTAGTGGTGGAAGTCCTGACTCTCTCTTGGACTCTCCTTTCTAGAGGCCTCCTCTGATACCACCACTTGGGGAAGGTGAAAGACACCTTGTATCAACCAAGTGGGGAACTGAAGGCCTCGTCCTCCATGTAGCCTCCGCTGACTCTGTGAAAGGTGGTTCCTGGTTATATCTGGTAGGGCCAAGAATCATGATTCCCTGATCAGCCCACTCTGATTCCAGCCTTGTGGTGGATGGTGGCACTTAAGTCATTTCAATACAACCTGGCAGGTGTGCAAGTCCACTGGGCTTTTGCTGGTATCGGTTACATTTTTTGTTTTGGGTATGTGGTTGGATTTGAGTAGTACTGACGAAAAGATTTCTGCATGGCTTACGCTTCCCTTTCCTGGTCAACTATCAAGAAAGAGCAGGCTTTTGTTAGAGCTAGTGTTGACTGCACCTAGATCCATTTCTGTGTTGCCAGCTTCTCTTACACACAGTCTGGGGTATAAAAAGCAAAATGAAAACCTAGCAAATTCACTATCACATTGTTCCTTGGGTCTAGGGTTCCTGGACAGTCGGCCTTCTGTTCTCTGCTTTTAAAGCCTTTTAAAAATAAAACATCTTTATATAGGAACTCTATATATGAGTTTATATATCATCTTTATATATGAGTTTATATATGATCTTTATACATGAGTTTATATATGATCTTTATATATGAGTTTATATATGATCTTTATATATGAGTTTATATATGATCTTTATATATGAGTGTTAGTTGTATTTAATTAAGTAGAGAAAAGTATATTTACTCCATCCTCCTGGAAGCAGAAGTTGTAAATATTTTTAAAGTACTATCATTCATAGTGTTAATGGTATCAGAATGTTTGAGCTCATAAAAATGTAATGCAAGTAAATCATTTTCCAGTTGAGACATCTAAAGCTTAGAAATGTCAGTTGGATTGTTCAGAGATTCGTTGGGATAGGGCTATCACTTTTATTAGGCCCTCTAATGCTTCAAGCCTAATGTAGAATTTTCTATCCGATAAAGCTCTACTATAATCTTGACACCTAGAAAATAGTTCAATTAAAATATTTCCTACTAAGCTATGAATTTGTCAATTTCTTTTTGTAATTTCATCAAATAAATGTGTTGTTGGGTGTATTCTGATTTAAAAATTGTAGAATCTCTCTTGTGAATTGTTTTTATGGTTTTGCAGTAACCCTTGTTCACCCTACTATTTTTTATTTAAAATTATTTCATTTTGTCATACTACACCAACATTAACTTTATTCCCCCAACTCTGTGTGTGTGTGTGTGTGGTGCTGGGGATTGAACCCAGGAGCATTCTACCTCCAATCTAAACCCCCATTCCTATTTTATTTTGTATTTGGAAACAGGGTCTCACTAAGTTGTAGAGCCTGGCTTCAAACCTGAGATCCTCCTGTCTCAATCTCCCAAGTACTGGGATTACAGGGATGTGCCACCATGCCTGGCTTTCCACAACTCTTAAATTTTGATATTTCTGTGTTGTCATAAGTGGAAGATATCTGAATTTGAAAAAAAAATCAAACTTACCATCTCCTTTTTAGCTCGGGATTTGCTATGATTATCAAGATATTTGGATTTGTTGCTACCATCCATTTTTCATGCTTACCTTTACCCTACTTTTCCTTTTATTTGTCTATTTTCTGACCTTTCTTAGAACTGATTAGTGTTTAGCACTGTCCCTCTAAACCTTTCCCCATATCTTTGTTTTGAACATTTGATATTATATATCTGTTTCCTAGTGATTACCTTTGTTATTTAAATTTAACCTTAAAAATTTAATATCACCATTATTCTTGTTGAAAACAATTGCAGATCTTATACTCTTTAAATTATGATTTTTCAGCCTTATAATTCCACCTAGTGTATATTTATCAAATTGGTCATTATTGTTATTTCTGCCTCACCTTTACTTGCTCATAAATTTTCTTTTCAATTTTTTCTTTTAGTATTAACATTTCTTTCTTAATCCTTTATTACTATTTTGCCAGTTTTTTGCTATTAGTAGTAAATTCCCTTAGCCTTTTTCATCTACTCTTGTAGTCATGGTTTCATTACACATAATCATACTATTTTTCTTATGTCAGCGATTTGAAGATGTTAGAGCAGTTTGCATTGTGTGCAAACATAATTCGAGTATACTTAATATTATGTGGTAAATCCCACTATCAGTGTATGTATTTGTATTTTTGAGAATGTTCCAAATTCAATGAAGTTCATTCCATGTCAACCTAATCTCTCCAATTTCAGTTATAATCAATGGTCTCTAAATGTGATTCAGCTATTATTTTGCTACTTGCAGTGGCTCCACGTTGACATAAAAAAACCCATAGATATGACTGGTCACTTACCTCCTTGGTTCCGTTTATTCCAGGTCAACTGAGAAAGATTCTGGTGACAACTTACAGCATAAAAGCAGAGATGACACATGCCTTAGACTGCAAAATTCATAAGATGTGCTTCCAAATGTTAAATGGGTGTTGTATAAATAAAGCAACAACTTTCACGATTTAATTCTAATAATGGAGGAAGTGCTATATGAGTCAACACATAGCACTCAATGCCAAATTGTAAAACTTGAGTATTTGAAGCCTAGAATATCTCTCAGCAACTTAATAAGCTGTGATATGTCCATGCCTGCAGGTGAACATGGCTGCTTTGACCTTATTGAAGTTTATACCTGTAAGATATGACCTAATGGTCTTCCTTTATTTTCTAACATCTATTGTTGCTTTTGAAAAATTGGCTGGGAATTTACTATGTCTGATCATTTGTGCAATAACTTTATTTTTATTTTCTTGTCTTTTTAAATCCTTCTCTTTTCTCGGTGATTTACTAATATATGTCTAGAAATGAGTTTAAAAATACTTTTTAGGACTTCATAAGCTCCTATAGTATGAGGATTACCTGTTTTATCTTCTCTGGAATATCCTCATTTATAATTGTATTTGAATATTGTCCCCTGTGATTCTTTATTCTATCCTTTTGGAACTCTTTGTAGCTGTTTCTTAATTTTCTTTCTTCTTCGCTACTCTTCTGTCTTACCTATTAAGCAAATTCTTTCTTTCTTTCTTTCTTCCTTCCTTCCTTCCTTCCTTCCTTCCTTCCTTTCTTTCTTTCTTTCTTTCTTTCTTCTTTCTTCTTTCTTTCTTTCTTTCTTTCCTCTTTCTTTCTTTCTTTCTTTCTTTCTTTCTTTCTTTCTTTCTTTCTTTCTTTCTTGTGCAGAAGATTGATCCCAGGGCCATTCTACCTCCAAGCTATATCTTCAGCCCTTTTTTAATTTTTACTTTGCAACAGGATGCCCCTAAATTGCTGAGACTGGCCTCAAACCTGTGATCTTCCTGTCTCAGCCTCCCAAGTCCCACACCCGACTTTAAGCAAATATTTTTAAAACACAAGATTGATGTTATTTTCATCTATAGGCTTACTAGCATGCCTTAGTGGTTTCAATTTTATTTAAGCATTTCTGTAGGTTAAAATTTTAGTTTTATTATTGCCTGTAATGTGGTATAATATTTTTTCCAAATTTTCTTTTCTTGGATTTAACTGTAACTAAGATATCTCAAAACCTTTATTTTATGGCTAGGGATATGGTGATTACGTGGAAACAAGAACAGATGATTTTACTGTTATCATGAGACAGCTCTTTAAAGGGAATTTTTAATGAATCAGCAATTATTATTTAACTATCTTTATCCTATAAAAGATGCAAAGTAACTCCTCTCTTCAGGAAGTTCAGGAGCACTTTTAATTAAAATAAGAATAAACTACATAAGGAATGGGATGTTCGGGAATTGAATATACCTCTTGAGTCTTTATCAGATATACCTTCAGCAGAGAAGCAGGAAGAAAAAAGTCTAAGATTCCATCATGAACATAGGGAACACTAACAATGTTATCCTTAAGAAACCTTACATATTCTTGAATATCCTAAAATGGTCCTATAATGGAAGAAAAAGAGAAAGGAGGTCAAAGAAAACAAAGCTTAAAAGGGGGCTAAGAAATTTCTCACATTTAACCTTCATTTGGACTGCCCATTCTTCTGTGATCCCTTACCTCAGTCTCCCCTGAAAATGTTATTTCAAGGCTTAGGGGTTTTCCCCCTATTATTTTTCGTGTTTCTTCTTCCACCTTACCCTGTTTAAGCCAGTGTTCATAGTTTTCTCAATATGTATTCTGAGACACACATATATATGTATGTGTGTATATATATGTTGTATATATATGTATATGTGTGTGTATATATATATGTTGATTTTTCTTTAAAAAACATAAAGTATCTAAATATAAGAAGCTATTTCTGCAGAAATGAAATGGCTTTTTGTTTTCTATTCCATGGTCAACTCAAAGTAAAGATAAAGGGCTCTACTAAATCTCTTTTTAATCGTGTAAGTGCCCTGATGAAATTGTCTCGCTATACAAAACCATTATGCTAGACACAAATTAAGGCATACACAAGACATTACAATGGTATTTAAAGTGAAATATTTATGAAGTGATTTAAATACTAATGACACAGCATTCCTAAAGGAGTCACAAAATTAAAGGATAAGAACATTCCACCCCAGCACTTTAGTCAGGGAGTCTGTTGCATGTTGCATATATTGTTTCTCATTACTCCGTTCTTAGAATAGAGCCAGGAGATAGAAGAGAAAAAGGGCTTGTGGGGAATGAAGGATTGCATTTGAAGGACGTGTCCTCTCTTTTCACCCTTCAGCATCAGTACCAAATCTAGTTTTACATGGATTGTCAACAAGCCCTGTAGGTAGTAATTCCAACTTTCTTAGATTCAGTCTTGACCTTTCTATTCAAAAAAATATTTTGTGCTATATATAACTAAACACACTTCAGTTCAATCCTGCCATCATTTGCAACTCTCTGCCCTGCCTTTCCCAGCATGCTGGAAATCTATTTCCTCATGGTTGCAAGACAGGTAACACAGCTCCAGTTGTCACATGCAGAAATTATGGTGCCCAGAAAGGACATAAATATTTCCTTCCATGTGTATTTATCTTATCAATGAAAAATACTTTCCCAAATGTCCTCCCGCAGACTTCCCCTGATTTCCAATGAATAGGTTTAGGTTACATGTTCATGTGACCTTGACCGGTAATGATCCAACCCTTGGGTAGGAAGGTTTTCCTGTGCACATGGATCTATAGATGACAATTGATCAAACAGAACCAGGACTATTGCCAATAAGGAAGAAGGAGCTGGAAAGGCTTTTAATAGGAAATCTAAACTTATCCATCATAACTCAAGAGTGCTTGTCTAAGGTTAAGTAAAAGAATTAGCAAAAATAGGAATTGATAAAATTTAATAATGGTTTAAAAGAGGTATCTTAAACTTTTACTATTAATTCATTAATTCTTTTTTTTTTTTTTTGCGGTACTGGGGATTGAACACAGGGGCGTTCTACCTCCGCGCTACGCCCCCGGTCCTATTTTTTATACTTTATTTTGAAACTGGGTCTCACGAAGTTGCAGAGGGCCTCACTAAGGAGAGAAAGAGAGAGAGAGAGAGAGGGAGGGAGAGAGAGCTGAGGCTGGCCGCGAACCCGTATCCTCCGGTCTCCGCCTCCCAAAGTACTCATTAATTCTTAATTTACTAAAAACGCTAACATTTTTTAAACTAATTTCTTAACTTTTAACATTTGCAGCAGCAATATGAAGGTGAGATGAAAGAGACTGAAGAAAACTTTTAGCTGTCTAAAATACTATTGGGCCAAGCATGGTTGTAGAGGCCTGTAATTTCAGGGACTCAGGAGGCTAAGGCAGGAGGATTGCAAGTTCAAGACCAGCCTGGGTAATTTGGCAAGACCCTGTCTCAAAATAAAAAGGGCCAGGGATGTAATTCTTTAGTAAAGCTCCCCTGGGTTCAACCCTCAGCACTGCAAAAATAAAAATAAAGTAAAATAGTATTAGATCAAATTTATAAGCCTGTATTAAAATTGTCATAAAGAAATAACACAACCACTGGCCATTTTGCATAGGGATGAATGAAGTTTTGGAGCTCAATAACTCTTGAACTGATAAAACTTAATATTTAAATTTAAAGAAAAAGAGCCAGGTATGGTAGCCCATGCCTGTAATCCCAATACTTGGGAGACTAAGACAGGAGGATCACAGGTTCAAGGACAGCCTCAGCCTCAGCAATGTAGGGAGACTGTCAGCAACTTTGGGATACCCTGTTTCAAATAAACACAAATGGCGGGGGTGCAGCTCAGAGGTAGAATGCCCCTGGGTTCAATACCCAGTACTACAAGAAATTTAAAAATTTAAAGGGGAAAACTACATTTTACTGGATAACACCTCACTTCTTAATTTCCATTAAAATGAAGCATATTGTGACTATAAAATTAAGCAAACTAAATCTATCACAATGATTAAAGAAATATAGTACTGGAAATACCTCTCATTAATGTATATGATACTTAGTAACTCAAAAAGAAAAATGACAACAAAATATTATGTAATATTATGATGTGATTCTCTTTAAATGATTTTCACTTTCATTCCAAAGAATTGTTTTCTACTAAAAACATTACTATCTAAGCAGTATAATTAAATTCATAAGATAATGGCTTTAATAATTATCTCTTAAAATATCAACATCCCAAATTCAGAGTTCTCATATTTTAGAGATTGCATATGTAAATGTAACTATGCAAATCAATTTAAATGCTGCCTGAGTATTAAAAATAGTAAGTTCTTTAAGATATGATAGGCTTCATTTTCTAGATAACAAAATTATTGTTTTAAATGACTGACTATAAAAGTGGTTTAATATTTGCATTACATAGACAGAAGATACCATTAAGTAATTTTCATAACATTATTTAAATCAGGTCAGAGTATACATAAGTCAAAACTACCTAAAATAAAGCTCAGTTCAGATGCTACATGAATGGAGCCCAACCAAAATCTATACAAGGAAAGCAATTAGATGCTCCTGTAGAATTAAGTAGTAGATATATTAGCATTTCTGGAGAATATTTTTTACCTAAGTTTGGTAGTAATTGACAGAACTTAAAAAAATAACTTAATGTTTAAAAAGTATGAATTTTATCATGGATTATTATTACAAATAGCACTCCAAAGATGAGAGTCCATTTCTGGTACTAACACTAAATACTTGAGTGGTTTTTTGATAAATTATTCTCCCTTTTTAATCCCATTTCTTTTGCCCTTTTTACCCTGGAAGGTAAAATGTGTAGGTAGAGCAAATTGATCTCTGAGAAACAATATAGCTCAAACATTCAAAAAAATCATAATACAAAACATAGGGTCATAACCATAATCATGTTCTACATAAGATTTTATGACTTATGTATACATATTTAGTATTATATTAAAGCTTCTAATTTCTTTTCCATATCACCTATAATATCTCTGCTTTTAATATAAATACCTGGTAAAATTATTTAATAATCAGTTAATGAGAGAATATTAGCACTTTATACAAATCCCTCAACTTTGAAAAAATATCAAACAATATAGTAGTCTATATCCCTCTCAAATTCATATCTAACAATACACTTTAAACTCCAGAATATTTGACAAGGAACACTTTATTTAAGCCACGATGTGAATTCCTCCATACAGTCAAAGCAGTGCCTTGTAATTTGTTAAATTAAATGTATGTTTTCATATATACCATATCTTTTTGACACTCCTCTAATGTAGTTAGTAATTCTCTGGGTTTTTTTTCATTTTATAGAGGAAAATTAACACAGTCTTAGGCTCAAGATGTGTAAATATCTTAGTGGTATGAAGTTGCATCCTTATTCAATTTGTAGTGACAAATGATTATTGAATACATGCCCCAGTTCTAGAAGCCGAGAACAGAGACTAAAGAAGCTCAGCCTGGTCCCACCAGCTTTCTCGAGCTTCCTGGATGGTGATGTAATTGTTTTCTTCCACACATATCCCCACCATTGCCACCCATCATGACATGACACAGCAAAGAGAGCCATCGCCAGAAATGAGTAGATGCAGATGCCATTGAGTCTCCAGAAGTATGAGCTAAATAAACCTCTTCACTTTATCAAGTTAGGCTGCTCAGGTATTTCATTATAGTCCCAAAAAGTTGACTAATGCAATAATGAACTATGCCTTTGGCATCTTTTCCTTGATATTTAGTAATGCCAGGAAGCAAAATTCTCTGATTCTGTCTCTTCTGTTTTAAATTCCTATGCACATGATCTTATTTCATCATGGATTGTTGACAAAATAACAGAAATCTAAAGCTCTTCATACCCTGCCTACAAAAGTCTTCTTTGAACAGCTGCAGAATACCAATAATTATCTTGGTCAGTTCTGGTGCAGTGAAGTCAGGCAGCTAGCATTTAACTCCTGGGCTAAAAAATAGCCTGCATAATGAAATGCAAAATAGAGATGCTCTCACTCAAACCCAGAAGCAGCGTATTCTCTTTCCCTGGATAGAAAGGAACTCGAAAATGCAGACAGCTGAGAGTTGGTAACAGCTGTAGAACAACTCTGGTTGATACTAAGCTACCCTTCAACCACAAATTTCCATTTAAATATAGCTGCTTGAATTGACATCTGAATATATGGACAAAAGACATCAAATAATCTATATTAGAACTTAAAGAAATCCATCAATTTCCAGGTGTTACAATGAAAATATTTTTGTAAAATTCCTTAGACAAATAATGTGGTGATAAGATTTAAACTTTAAAACTGCTTATTTTTATAAACATGTCAATGTCGAGTAAAATATTCTGAAATTCTGCTCTTCAGAGTAGCGCTTTTTCATGCAAAAGCTAGCTGATAAAATAGCAGTATAAATTATATCTTCCTGAGGAAATATAGGCAGTTGAAGGGAATCAGGTGTTCACTGGCTTCAGACTGCACAGACTCAATTCTCTTAGGGAAACTATACTTGATACCAACTACTAAAATGAATACAGGCAAGGAATGGTGAGGGAATAAATTTAATGGCTGATGGTAAAAGTTACATCGCATCCTTTAACAAACCCTTGATTTTTTTTCATGGTCTGTGCAATGCATTGCCCTGATCTTGGGAACAAAGAAAGAGAAAAAGCATAGATTTTGTCCTTAGAAGATTACAATCCTGTTAAAGAAGCCAGATGCTTCTTTTAAGAGCATATTTAAGGACAAAATGAAGAGTAACTGAGAACCACCTAGCATATTATTGGAACCATATATTTTATATATAATAAAATAAATAACAATAGACATCAAAAACAGATTCAGAAAGGAAGGGAAACGGCCATTCACATAGCAGTAAAAATATGAGAAAGGCAAGCAGGAATTGTGAGGATCTTTCAGGCTGTTTTGAGTTAAGGTAGCTGGTTTCCCTCCTGCAATTTTATCTACATCCCCCTTGCCTCTGGATGCTACTGACGATGGGGAGCTAAGATAAAAGGACTTGAAGTAACCAGATTTCTTAGGAGGGAGCATTTCTTAGCTGTTGCTGGTACCTTTAAGAGGATTCAACAGGGGTGGCGCTAGCATTGCAGAAGAAAGCTGGAGTTCTGGAACTCACCTCAGCTGCTTAGACTGACCCTACAATGATCCCCAGTTGGAGTCAGGAAATCAGAGCATGGAGAGGGTAAGCAGGCAACTTGCCTACAGCCTTGTGGCCAGGCTCCAATGCCAGCCGTCAGCGCTGCGGTGCCCTCTAGACACATCACAGGTTTCTCGTACTGTCACTTCTCAGACAGTTACAGATAACTGTGATAGTAGAATTTATCCTGGGAAATGCGAGGAAGGATGTTATGATTGTCCCTAATAGACTTTGCCACTAAAATTTACCATCTATCACAACAAGTTAGTAAACCATTGGACTCCTGGAAAAAAAATACTATCTGAATTTAGAGTGAATTCAATGTCAAAAACTTTAACTGAAGACTGTCAGGTCACAGAGGTGTTATGTATTAAATTATTAAAATGGTGTGTCAGTCTGAAAGGGATCTTTTTCTTCCATCGAGGAGCTGAAGCCATAGTTGGAAAGAGCATATTGTGATATTTCCACATATGTATACATTGTATAACAATTAAATCAAGTATTGCACATATCCATTACCTCATACATTTTCATTAGTATGGGCAGGGACAAATCACAAATCAGCAACTAAGTTGCAGTTTAGAAAATTATTGCCAGAAATGTGTTCCAGTTATTTGAAAAAACATAATTTTCATTGCTAATGAAAAATATTGTGTTTTCTATAATTCTATGTTTTAAAAAATAAGAGAAGTCAAATTAAGTGACCTTAATTTAAATGCAGTAAATAATAGTTAAATGGACTGATGTGCTTTCCGATAATACTTTTGTGCAATTTAGTTCTCATAATAACATGGATTGGCATGCCATCCCATAATACTTCTATGCAATTTATTTCTTGTATTATTAATGTTTTGTGTATGCATGTGTTAGACAAGAATAATAATTACTATCTCAAATTTAAACAGCATTAAAGATGAGATTTACCAACCACACTTTATGTCTGTCTTCACAAAAGGTACAAATAACTTAAATCTTATCACTATTTGTTCTCTCTTGACCTTTATTTATGACTATCTGGTAACATGCTTCCACACTGGATGAGTACAAAGGCCGAATAGCAGCTTTGAATGTCATTGGCAAATTACTGCATACTTTTCCTAAAATCCCTGAATATTAAGCCAATGCAGCATGCAGCATTTCTAATAAACAACTTAAGGAGGTTATACTTAAAATTAGTGACAAAGTATATTATTAACAAATACGTGTCTGATGAATTAAAACATGAATACAATTAGTATATTCCTTTACTTCTTCCGTATTTAGATTTGTTGTCTCAATCTAATAATACTTTTAAATGAAGAATACATGCAAATATAAATATAGAATATTTTGTAAGTCAATTTACTTATTATTAAATAAATATCACTTATTTAAATTGTTGAATAAGAAATTTTGTACTCACCTTTTAGAAATGTTTTCTTCTTGATTACAAGCGTGTGCCACCATGCCCAGCTTTCATTTTCAATATTATACACATGAAGTATTCAATAACTAATGAGTAAGGGATACCTTATAATAATAGCAAGAATACAATGAATTTCCATGTTTTTTATAAAATGCTTATCATATATTAGTATATTATCCCATTTATTCTCAAAGATTTTTTTAATCTGCTGAGGTGACATCTCATTTATTCTCACAATGTTTATTGAAAAGATTTTATATCTCCTAAACTAGTTTTTTTATATTTATATATTGGTGCATTGTAATTTTACATTTTGATACACATCAGGGTAGCAGCATCATACATGCACACTTTGTTACCTTTGAAAATCAATTTTTCCCACATTGTTGGACAGACTGGCCAGTTTTCAATCAATATTTCACACACATATACATACCATGTTAGAAACTGTAAGCAATTGAGAAGTCACTGTAAGTCTTTTTGGTGCTATGTGGGTCAGTTTTTAATTTTTTATCTTTCACTCAGCAACTTCATCTTCTCCCTCAATGCTTACAGATGCAACTTGAAGCACTGTGCACTTCTCTCCTCCATCAGCCTGAAACACTATCTATGCTTTAACCCACTCGTTTTTCATTCTTCATGCTTTCAAAGTGCTTCCTCCAGAATGTTCCAACTTAAGTATGTTGTTGTTGTGGTCTCTCTCCCTGTTGTAAGGTTCTCCCAGACCTTGATCACAGTGTACATTTATCTTTTCTTGTTTTGATGTCTGTCTCCGTCCACTTGCTGCTGCAGTAATCAATTACGACGGACCTGGTGATGTTTGAAGGGAGGGGATTAATTTTGCTCTTGGTCTAGAATGTGGGAAGTCCAGGAGCAGGGCATCAGCATCAGGAGCCAGCCCCGGGGCTGTGTCATAACATGGGGGAAGCAGGACCCGTAGCAAGACAGCAGAGGCCAGAAAAAGACAGTGTAAGAGTAAGAGGTGGTCGAACTCCCAAGAGACCCACTCTCAAGATAAATAACCCCCTTCTAGACAGTGGCATTCATTCTCTCCAGAGGGCACTGCCCTCAAGACCTGATTGCTTCTTTTTTTTTTTTTTGGTACTAGGGATTGAACCCAGGAGCATTTTACCTCTGAGTTACATCCCAAGCCCTATTTTATTTATTTTTTTTAAAAAGGGTCTCACTGAGTTGCTAGGCCCTCACTAAGTGGCTGAGGCTGGCCTCAAGCCTGTAATCCTCCTGTATCAGCCTCCCAAGTACTGAGATTACAGATGTGTGGCACCACACCTGGCTTCCTGATCACCTCTTAAAGGTCTCACTTCTTAATATTGTTACAATGGTCATTAAATGTCAACTGGAGTGTTTGGGAGGGGGCATTCACACCATAGCACTGTCCCTCTCTTTGCAGCTTCTCACCTTTTTCCTTGGAAATGAATCTGTACTTCATCCATTTCAGAAATAGAAGAGAATTTTAAAATTAATTGTTTCTATCCAATTTTAATAAATAATAATTTTCAAAAGCATTAATTTTTTATGTTCACAGAAATTTTGCCTCTGATCACAAGCAGGTACTTATATATATATTTTTTTCTTGTGGTACTAGGGATTGAACCCAGGGGCATTCTACCTCTGAGCTACACCCCCAGCTCTATTTTATTTTTTATTTTGAAATAGGGTCTCTCTAAGTTGCAGAAGGTCTCACTAAGTAGCTGAGGCTGGCTTCGAACCTGTGATCCTCCTGTCTCTGCCTCCCAAGTATTAGGATTACATGAGTGTGCCAGCACACATCTGGCTTGCTTTTTCACTGCTCCCAGTTTCCATATTAATCCTTTTCAATAGTTTAAATGATCTGCTATGGACTTTAAACGTAGCTGGATAAATGAATGCATTTATCTGGTACATTCTTTGAGGAGATAAATTCTATTTGAAAATAAAATTTGCATTCCTGCAAATATTTTCAGTACATTGTTCTTGATATTAGCTAATATATGTCTATTTTAAGCTTTCAGAGCCTCACTGAGCAACTCAACTCTTTCCATGCACCATGTTCCAAATTAAAGCATTTGTTCCATAAATTCAATTATTACCAATTGTGAGATTAATCTCATAGGCTCTAGGGCTTGGCTCTTGCATATTTCTTCTTATAGTCTCTTCTATCTTATATTCTCACATGTTATTTTCTAGTATAGAAAATATATACTCTGACTAAATCACAAATTCTTCCCATCTTTCTCCACTTATTTAGTTCTTGCTCTTCCTTTATGTCTCAAATTAGTTATCATTTTTTCTACAAAACCTACTCTGGCAGAATTATATGTTTCCTGGGTCACAATCTTCCTTGTGCTCAACTGAAATAGGTAATGACAGATCTTGTCCTACCATCTAGATTTGAGCCTGGCTCGCAGTCAGTTCCAGGAAGTATTTACTGATTGCCTAAATGAATATGCTAAATCACTTGCAGAACATGTATTGAGAAATTTACTTTTCTTAAGGAGATTACAAGTTTCTGCATTTTTTCTACATGATCAGCATGGAAATATTAATTACTAGGAAGAAAGAATGTTTTACTTCTCTGTGTACCCTGTAAAGACCCTGTTATGGTACTTTATGTACCATAAAGTTATGGTACTTTATGCACCATGAATAGAAGTTGATACTAGATTTAAAAATGGCAAATGGAGAAGTGCCAGTATCATATGAAAGCGTATTACATTAGCTAAGACTGCACACATTTTAATTTCTCTATCTGTGCAATAAACATATTTCCATTTTACCTAGATCAAATTTTGACATATACTATTTCATTTTTAGTCATAATTTGAACATTAGGCTGATTCTCATGACTTTCTCATATACTTCTGAGAAAACCGTTTTATCAATTTGTGGTAGAAAATGCAAACTAGCACAGAATAATTAAGTTATCATAATCTCTTCATTGTATTTCTATAAATGAATCTAAAGAGGCAGCCACACTGTAATCAAAACCTAGATCAACGATGTGGCTAAAGACAAGAGTGGGAAGTCAAAGGGAAAATTGCTCATTGTTTGGTCATCATGCACTAATGGGTTCATTCTTCCAGAAAGGATGCTAGCTCTGGATCTTAAGTTACCTCAGCTAAATACAGAGCTCTTTGAAACTAAGTTTAAAAATCACTGTTATGCTATATTTAAAATATTTAATTCATCCATGTAATCTATGAATAAATTTTGAGTGTTCTAATTCAAAATATAGAGGGAATAAACACCTATTGCCTTAATTGACTGCATTATAATTTTGCATTTATAGATTTAATAATATTGGAGAATATAAAAGACCATTTAAATTGACTCTTAAGTATTTGTTTAAGGGGTCACATGAAAAGCATTTCTGTGATATGGAGAAGCTTCTTAAATTGAAATAAAATTGGCAATAACTCATTTTAGAAAAAAAAAAGAATGGAAACCAGTATCAGCTTCAGTTCTGGAGCACAGAACACCAAGGAACACAGACACTTGGGGAAACAAAAAGGAAGAAAAAAAATGACACAAATCAGAGTTAAAGAGCTCTCTCCAATAAATCATTCTACAAACAGAGTAAAACATCCTTACTCTGTTGAATTTAACTGGTGAAGAACACGTAGGCAACTGATGTAAACCTTGTACTGAAACCTAAAACAACAACACAATACCACAAAACTGACAAAGCCACAATTATTGAATACTTCAGAGAACTGAGTTTACAAGGGCAGACAATGAACCTAGAAGTTAAGAATAAAGATATATCTTCGCCGGGCGTGGTGGCGCACGCTTGTAATCCCAGTACTTTGGGAGGCGGAGACCGGAGGATCCGGGTTCGTGGCCAGCCTCAGCGCGCATGCGCGTGCGCACGATCGATCAATTGATCGATCGATTGATCTATCTCTCCTCTCTCCTCTCTCCTCTCTCTCTCTCTCTCTCTCTCTCTCTCTCTCTCTACCTAGTGAGGC
>PVJS01006522.1:0-59480 GCA_004027185.1 Glis glis | reverse complement strand
CAACTTCATGAGACCCAGTTTCAAAATAAAGTATAAAAAAAATAGGGCTGGGGGTGTAGCATCGAGGTAGAATGCCCCTGGGTTCAATCTCCGCTACCGCAAAAAAAAAAAAAGAAGTAATTCAAATCGATTCTTTCACGCTAGTCCAAGGCTACCCTTACAGAATCGTATAAATGGAATTACCCTATGAGGTTACAAAAGTGAGAGAATTAGATTTACTGCCAAGTAAATATCAGGTCTTACCTTAGATCTGCTGGTTCTGGACCAATAACATCTTCATCACTTGGAGACTTCTTAGAAATGCAACTTCTGGGAGGTGGAGGTAATCAATGGTAGGGTGTGTGAACACACACACACACACACACACACACACACACACCTCCCTATGGACTCAGGAATTCTAGGGGTAGGACCCCAGCAATCTGTGTCTTAACAAGCCTTCTAAGTGACTCTGATGCCCACTCAAGTTGGAGAGCCACTGCCTTTGAGTATCTCCATCAGTATTGGTGCCATTCTCTGAGTGTTCCAGGCCTCCTTTCAGCTATAATCCTAGCCTTCCCATATGATAAACATACAAGCACAAATAGAAATAAATTGCCAGCTGAACTTCCCTCTGTATGTTAAGGAAGAAGAATAGGTAGACCCATGTACAAACCAAATCGTAGAAGGAGAGCTAGAATTTCATGTCTCTTCTCTATGTAGAGCTATGCTATTGAAAAAATAATTTTGGAGAGCATTACACATTTGGTCTTAGAACTAAAGAGTACTAGATTTTAACCCCTTTGATTCCTAGTCACCTTGAACGTTCTTCAGTACCTGGCACTATGCACTGGCTATATTGGTATTCTGTACATATGTGTTCAAATTAGTGAAATAATATTTTGAACAGACTTGAGTTCCCCTACCTATGGGAGGCAGTTCTCTTCAAGTGTTTTTTCTCTCCACTGTGTCATCTGGTCATGTATATTATCCTGAAAACAGGAAGAAATGGCCATTTATACCAGGCTTCCTGACTTAAAAGTCATACTTACCAGAAAGACATGAACTCCATTCATTCATACTACTGTTCATTCAACAAATGGGAACTGTGCATCTGTCACATGTCAAGCACTGGGCTAGAAGCTAAGGAAACAAAATCAGGTATGACATCACCATATACCCAGGAGCACACAGTTTAGCAAAATGCAACACACATGGGAATAAGATCTACTAGTTACTGCATTCGAAGTGAGCACAAAATTCGGTACACAGGCAACACAGTACATTCTAGTGCAATTCTATGAATGTGGAGGGGTGTCCGGTAGCATTGTTCCTGAATACACTCTTTATATACTTTCAACTTAACATGAACGAAGTCAACTCTACAAGCATTAAGAACTTGCTCTGTGATCTGAGTGCTGTAGTGACCAGGATTCATCAGTTTGGAATTGGCCGACAACATGAGGATTTGAAAACATAAAAGCTTTCCTTAGACAGTCATCTGAATAGTCTCACCACTATTTTTGCCGGGCTGTATTCTGAGTCTGTGTGTTAGTTCATTTGTGCCTCCTTGACAACTGAAGTCAAGGCCTCCTGCTTGGCAAAAATAACTCAAGCAGCATGCCACCCACTCCTCTCTCTGCTGCCACAGTGATTCTCAACTTTGTGCAAATCTACCCTAAGCAACTAGGGACCATAATTAGGGAAATTGATTTCCTTAAAAAGCAAATGGAATGGAATTGCCAAAAGAGTTTCTAGGAGGATATGCCTGGAATTTTGGATTTTTGATTTGTGCTTCTACAAACCCTGGGCAAGATGCCCTACTAAAATTACCATTAAGTTGAATTTATGACCAAGTAATAGTACATTTCTCTCATTAAAGACAGCTCTTCTCTATCTGTCTGGGCTCAAGCATGACCTGTGTGGGAAAACCATAAATCACCAACCCTGCACTGCTCTTTTGTGTGCCTTGGGACTGGAGTGGGGATGCCAGAGTGGTTAAGGTCAGCTTTGTGAAGTGTGTCTCAGTAGGGCAGAAAAATCAGTTTGAGGATTTGCTAAGGGATCAACAAAATAATTGATAACCAGTGCACTGGCGTGATTCCTCGGTTGGAATGCCTTTGAAACAGCTCCCAAATGGCACAGGGGATTAGAGAAGATTCCTGAACAGGGAATGAGTTATGTGACCTAGGGTGTACTTTACCTCTGCCTTTGACCTGAGCATCATTGGAAAAACACTGGCCTCGGCGACCCCATCATCTGTCGAGGAGGTAGAATGATGGCAGCAACCCAGACAGAGTGCACAAAGCACCAAGAAACACCCTCCAGACGCTGTCAGTTATTTCTGTGGGCTTCCTCAACTTTTTAATTAAAATTAGAGAAACAAAAACAGATGAATATAAAACCCAATTTCAATCCTCAGTCCCAAATTATAGTAAACTGACAGTGGATGTTCTTGCTTAAATTTTCTATTGCTTCTTGTCAGATTTCTGCCTAGAAGAAATAATAATAATAATAATAATAATAATATTTAATGTTTATTTAGTGTTTCAAACATCAGGCCAGGTACTGTACTTTACCTGCATCTCATGTTATCTTCATTCTCATTCCATGAGGTAGGGATTTTAGCTCCATTCTTCAGGTGAGGAACTGGGGTTTATAGACTCCAACCCACTGATAGCATTTAGAACTTAAATTTAGTTATAGTTTGAAAGCCCATGCTCTTAGGCACTAACAGAGACAACGAAGAAAGTCCCACCTGCTCTTAAATTTCTAAATTAAAAATTTCAAGTGTTAAATAGAAAATATTTAATATTAAGAGGTTTAAACACTGGCTGCCTGGGAAATTCCTTTTCAATTACTGTCGTGACAAAGAAATCCATTCAACACCTATTCTTTTCTCTCTCACTGACAACTAGCTATATCCTTCCAGTCCATAGATAGACTATTTAAAGCAGGAGCATTTTCAAGATAAACTCTCTACCTTAACTTCATTCAGCATTCCGACTCCCTCCTTTCGCAAATCTTCTACTTTTTATAGCCTCAGATCATATTATAAATTCTTGTCTATTATCAAGGAGTTAATTATATGTTCCTCAAGGCCGTATTTCCTTTTAGAACTTATAATTTATTCCAAACATTTCTAAGCTAAATTATTATAAACTTCTTGATGACTTCAACATCCTCGGGGGAATTTACACTTATAAGGCTTTCTATAGGAATACAAAATAAATCCAGACGTCTGTGCATTGTAGTTGGGGGGTCTGTATTTTCTCTCTCTCCTCCCACCATTGTAAACTGTTATTCCACATGCCGCCAGTGTGGCCTCACTGATTATAATCTATCTTGCTTTATAAATAATTGTCTGGATAAGTGCCTGAGGGCAGATCCATGTTTCTACTGTAGAATAAAGTACACGGCATTGTGACAGGTATTTCCAAGTTATCATTTGATTTACCTCTGAGTTCACAGCAGTCTTCCCAATGATTATCTTTGACCAAAGACATAGGTTGAATGTAAATGCAAGTTGGATATTTGTGCAAGTTATACAGACATATATAGAAATAGATGAATGCAGATGATGACATTGATATAGATATATAGATATCAAGCATGGGTGTTTTAGCCTCAACTCTTGTAGTCCAGGCATAATACTGTGAGAAACCAAGAGTATCCAAACTGGAGGCTGTATTAAAAAGTCTGCTTGAAGCCTAGAATTCAAATTTAAGCCTAACCATTCACTTAGCAAAATGTTTACTTATATTCAATGGTTGATACATAAAGTTGCTCAATAAATGCTAAATAAGAAAACCTTACAAGAAAAGGCATTCAATGTCAAACCATTGAATGGTTTGCTAATACTTTTTCCCCCAGATCCACCTATATGCTCTTCTTTGAGCTTAAAGTTTGTAAAATACTTAAAACATGTTAGATTTGTCTCTTTAAGAACATAGCAAACATTAATAGAATGAAAATGCAAGTAATAGACTGGGGGAAGTATTTGCAAATTATATATCTAAAAAGGAAACTTTAACCAGAATGTATTTTTTTTTGCAGTACCAGGGATTGAACCCAGGGGTGTTCTACCTCCGTGCTACACCCCCGGCCCTATTTTTTTATACTTTATTTTGAAACCGGGTCTCACGAAGTTGCGGAGGGCCTCACTAAGTAGAGAGAGAGAGAGAGAGAGCTGAGGCTGGCCGCAAACCCGAATCATCCGGTCTCCGCCATGTACTGGGATTACAAACGTGTGCCACCATGCCCAGCACACCAGAATATATTTTTAAACTAACAAAATTCAATAATAAAAACAAAATGTTGGGACAGACACTTCCTTAAAGAAGATATACAGATTGCAGAGAAGCACATGAAAAGATTCTCAACACCATTAATCATTAGAGAAATGTACATTTAAAACACAATGAGCTACATGTTTAATTAGAATGGCTAAAATTAAAGTTCCAGCCATCCAAAATGTTGATGAGGATATGGAGAAAATGGAACTCTTATAGACTACCAGTGGGAGAGTGAAATGATGTAACATATTTGGAAAATAGTTTGTCAGTTTCTTGAAAAATTAAACATGTAATTCCATAGGTTCCAGCCATTCCACTCCTCAGTATTTATTCAAGAAAAAATGAAATCAGATACTTACTCAAGTGTTTGTATAATTATACATGAATGTTCATAGACTCTAGATTCAAGAATAAGGGACATAGACTACCATCCCCACCTCTAGAAGGAAGGAGTTTCAAGGAACCTAGGGACTGTATTTTAAAGCCATTGTACCAACATGCCACACAATCATCACAATTAAAAAATACCTGGCGCCGGGAGTGGTGGCGCATGCTTGTAATCCCAGTACTTGGGAGGCGGAGACCAGAGGATCCGGGTTTGTGGCCAGCCTCAGGTACTTAGTGAAGCCCTCCACAACTTCGTGGGACCCGGTTTCAAAATAAAGTATAAAAATAGGGCCGGGCGTGTAACTCGGAGGTAAAACACCCCTGGGTTCAATCCCCTGTACCGCAAAAAAAAAAAAAAATACCTGGACACTTTTATTGGTTTCCCTTTAAATCCTTCCTCTCTGGTGAGAGAGTAAAGAATTATGTGTATTACCTTGACTACAGCTTCAGTATTGTAAAACAAGACCATTCTCTGCTGGCATGTGTGATGTTGGCATCCAATTTATTTTCACACTTTATAAATAGAAATTGTAACATTGCATTTTTTAAATCAACCTAAAAGTTCTCTGTAGATAGAGAAAATGAAAGATATCATGCCCCAAATTTAGTGGAATTTTTGATACTGCAAATTGATACATACCAAGCTGGTCTTACATGATTGTCAGATTCTCTTGGTAAATATTCATCATTGTGATATTTGGTAATCTGATAAAATAAAGTGGAAGCTATGACTGCTTTCCCTACCTTACCATTAAATTAATGGTAAGTGTAGTAAAAATAAACCTCAGATCATAATCTGCCACATAGAAATATTTATCAGGTTTTTAATTAGATCCCATCCCATTTATTGATTCCCAGTTTTATTTCCTGAGCTTTGGGATCTTATTGAGGAAGTCACTGACAATACCTATAAGTTGGAGAGTTGGTCCTATGCCCTCTCCTAGTAATTGCAAAGTTTCTGGTCTAATTTCTAGGTCTTTGATCCATCTCAAATTAATTCTTGTGCAAGGTTAGAGATAGGGTCTACTTTCATTCTTCTACATATGGTATCTATTTCTCCTAGCAACATTTGTTAAAAAGGCTGTCTTCTCTTCAACATTTTGGCTCCTTTGTAAAAAATCTACTGACTATAAGTGTGAGAATTTGTCTCTGTATCTCTTATTCTATTCCATTGGTCTATGTCTGTTTTTTGTGCCAATACCATGCTGTTTTTTGATACTATACCTCTGTAGTATAATCTGAAATTAGTTATTGTGATTTCTCCAGCATGATTCTTACTGATCAAAACTGCTTTGGCTATTCTGGATCTTTTGTCCTTCCATATTAATTTTAGGACCATTTTTTCTAGCTCTGCAAATAATGGCATTGGTATTTTAATAGGGATTGCATTGAATCTGTAGATTGCTTTGGGTAGTATGACCATTCTGACAATAATTATTCTGCCAATTCAAGAACATGGGATATCTCTCCATCTTCTAAGGTCTTCTTTAATTTCTTTCTTCAGTGTTCTATAATTTTCATTGTAATGGTCTTTTAACTCCTTGGTTAGATTTATTTCTAAGTGGCTTTTGGTTTTTCTGAGGCTATTGTGAATAGAATTGTTCTCTTGATTTCTTTTTTAATGGATTCATGGTTGGTGTTTAGAAGAGCAATTTATTTTTTCAAGTTAATTTTGCATTCAGCTACTTTGCTGAATTTATCATCTCTAGAAGTCTTCTGGTTGAGTGTTTTAGATCTTCTAAGTACAGGATCATGTCATCTGCAAATAAAAATAATTTCAGCTCTTCTTTCCGAATCTGTATCCCTTTAATTTCCTTCTCTTGCTTTATTGCTCTGGCTAAAATTTCAAGTTCTATATTGAGTAGAAGTGGTGATAATGGGCATCCTTGTCTTGTTTTTGATATTAGAGGAAATACTTTCAGTTTTTTTCCCATTCAGTATGATGTTGGCTTTGGATTTATCATATATTGCCTTTATGATATTGAGGTAAGTTCCTTGTATCCTAATTTCTCCAGTGTTTTTTTTAACATAAATGGGTATTGAATTTTGTCAAATGCTTTTTCTGCATCTAATGAGATGATCATGTGATTTTTGAGCAGCAACGGAAACAATCAAGAGTCTAAAGAAAAAGCCTACAGAATAGGAGAAAATCTTTGCCAGCTACTCCTCTAATAGAAGACTAATATCTAGAATATATAAAGAACTCAAAAAACATAACACTAAAAAAATAATAACCCAATCAAAAGATGAGGAATTTAGCTGAGTAGACACTTCTCAAAAGAAGAAATGGAAATGGTCAACAGATATATGAAATGGAAATGGCCAATTGATATTTCAGGTTCTCTGATATTGCTAACAAAACATGACCACAAATTGTTATCAGGTAAACATACTTTGGCACACGGAGTGTCCTACTCTCTTGGGGTACATATACAACACTATACTTTGGGATCACTACCTTCAGAACCAGCTCAGGTCAGAGTCACCTGTCACCACTCCAGGTTAGTAGTGAACTACACACAGTGAACTAGACCTTCACATTTTTCTTCCTATTTATTTCCTTATTATAAAACACCTTCCTCTCTCCATACCCTCCCTCCCTTACAATAAAGGGAAAAATAACCCTGAAGTAACTGTACTTAAATCTAATTTTCATTTTCATTTAGCACTTCTCCACTCACTCCACCTAATAGGTGCTGGGGCTTTATTTCCATTATTCCATTTAACCCCCTTCAAAATACTTTCTGTTAAAAAGAAAACTGAGTTTCAGAAAGTTTCGAGACTCACCAAGCTCGTGAGTGGGATAACCAATGACCATTCTCATTTTCCTTTTCTAATAATATCTCCAGAGGTCTTATGAGTGAATTCGCAGATGGTCAGAGATCAAGTTAGTTATTTTAAGAGGTCTTCTAGGCCACATGATAGTTGGATGGTTGGATCCCCTATTTCCTGTCAGAATAATCAGTGCTGTACTATAACTGCATGTCTGGCACCCAAATTGGACTGTGAGGAGTATGCTCTTTCATCTTTGAAATCCTAACGGTATTTCATCCTTTAATGAAAGGATGATTCCAACTGGCCACGTGCCTCTGCCCAACTTCACACCTGCAGCGATAGGAAAGGTGCAATTGCCAGAAGAAGCCATTACCTTTGAGATCTCCTCATGTCAAATTGCCGACTAAAAAGAAAAGGAAAGAAGGAAAGATGAGGGGAAGAAAGAAAGAAGTATAGCATAAAGAAATAGAGGCTCTCCAGAAATAGATTTAACTACTTGGAGCAGACTATTTCCAAATGAAGGTCAGTGGCCGGAAACCAGCCCAAGATAGACATCCTGCCTCCTTCCCTACCTCAAGCAGACCACGTTGCACTGTATAACAAAGGCTCACTTTTAAATAAGGTGTGAAAGAGATTCAGAAATGGAGAACTTTCACTCAATAGTCCATTCACAAAAGATGACTCGAAGTTAACCATGAAAGCCAGGAGTCAATTTTGAAAGTGAGATGAACGCATGTCATAAAAATAAGTAAGTTGAAATAAATAAGGAATAAGGTCTAGAAATTCTTTTTGGAATGACAATTTTTTTATCCTTACAAAATTTCAGAGTGCTGGGATATGTCTACATTACTGTCATTCTTCAAACACGTATAGTAGGGAGCGCCTCTCTACTCAACAGGGTTCCTGGAGTGTATTATATAAATAAAATCTTTATAAGGTATTCTAAGCGCACCTAATGAGTTGGTGATTTATAGTGCTTTGATATAAGTAATGTTGCAAACCAGCTACCTCATGCTGTATCTATTTTATATGTTCAGATTTGCTTTTATGGTATTTTTTTGTTAGCCAGGGTAAGAAGCACTTTTCTCTCTTCTCTAGCAAAATTACCAAGCCAAATATTTAGACATTAATTCCAGGGTACATATTGATTTAAATAGAATTGCTTGACATGGAGAAAATTTTCAAACACTGCTTTGTATTCTAACATCTTCATTAGATGACTATTTTTAAAAATTTGTCTAATTTCTGGTCTGTTAGTAGATTCGTATGTCTTGATGTACAAATGAAACAGGAACCCAGAGAGGGTCAGTGGCTTTCTTGGAGTTTTGTAAGTGGACCTCCTGAAGCTGAGGGCAGAAGGGGGCTCCCTGGGGTTCACCACTGCTCTCCTGCCTCTGAGATTGAACTCTGCTTCTCACCATTTAAATATCACACATTTAAATTATTGGTCCTCACACATAAATCAGATGAGGTGTTCCTTTGCTCTTTTGTTTCAGTCAGCATTCTCACTGCTGTGACCCAAAAAACTGACAATGACAACTTAGAGAAAGGAAGATTTATTTGCTCACAGTTTTTGAGATTTCAGAGGGTTCCATTCATGTTAGGCCAGGTTACATCTACAGAGCTCAGGGCATGGTGATGGGGGACAGAGAGAGAGAGAGAGAGAGAGAGAGAGAGAGAGAAGCTCTGCTCTCACATCATGCCTGGAAGCAAGAGAGAGTTTGTGAAGGGGGTTCGTGGATACCTGCACAGTCCCCAGGCCACACCCCTAGGTACCCCTCCTCAGCAACCAAACCCTGCTTCCAACATAGCTGTCTTGTTTATGGGAGATCTTTGGGGCATTCTAAATCTAAACCATAACACCTCAATATATGTGAGACTAAAAAGAAATAGCTGGATATGGTGGTACATACTGTAATCCCAGCCCTCGATTCTTGAGTTCATTGGTGAGTTGAGGTTTCAAAGTCATCACATGGACTAAATTTCAAAGGGTGAAAGTTTCCTCATAGACAACATAGGACACCCAAATGTTTCATCTTTGAAGGAGCATAGGATTAAAAGGAAATAGGAAAGAATAAGAATAAAACAACTGAAATTTAACACATACTTAAAGTACAACTGTGGGCTAGTGTGATAGTGTAGAAACTCCACAGAACCACAGGTACAAAGAAGTCTGCACCCACTCACGGGATTCTTGTAAGGTGTCCACTGGATACTCACAAGATTGGGGGCAGGGAGGCAATAGGAGAAAGCCCCTCTTGGTGCTGTGGGTATACAGCACCTGCTAAGGTTTGAAAGTAGAGTGGGAATGCCTAGAAAATTGTATCTGACCTTGGGCTCTGCATGAGTACAGGGTGGTGAGCAACTGCCACTGTCCACAGCCCAAAATTGTCTCATATTTGAAGCAAAATCTATCTGTTTGGGTGGCAGAAAGAACCTGCTCACACCTCAGAAATGGTCATGTTTTTGCATGAAGTATAACGGATCTACCACTGAAGGAGGAACAGGAAATCCTGTCATATCTCTATTTTCAGGCAAAGGTTGGTTTGCTTCTGAGTCCAAGATGGAAAACATGCTTATGCCCTGAATCCTACACTGCTAGAAAAAGAAGTCTGCTACTGCTTGGAGAGAAGGAAACTCATTAAAAGGCAGAGTTCACTGAGTAGGAGAGAGGGCATTGCAGGAAATCTACCTGCACTCTAGACCCTGGACTGAGAAGGAGGCAAAGATTTGTCATGGGAGAGAAGTGAGAGTGCTCTGAAAGCCGGATATGTGATGCCTCAGGATAAGGCTGAAGCAGGAGAATTGAAAACACCCAACTCCAACATGAACCTTGCATAGCGGGATAAGCATTAGAAGTCTAACACTAGTAGAAGGACAAGAACATGGAGAGTGACCCCTCTGTGGAAAGGGCAGGTAGGGATCCCCAGAAGCTGAGGGTGGAGGAGGAACATTAAGAAGATCCCCTTAGCATTTCAGACCTCACACCAAGAACAAGGTAGCACTAGTCAGCCACAGGAGGAATTTGAAGGCCAGGGTTCACTGAAGTCAACAAAAACATATCATCAACAACAAAACCAACCTCAGCTCATCCGCCATTAGATTGCCTCAACTATTCAAAAACTCATGACCTAACAGAAGAAGAGGCATGCCTAGTTCTGGGCATAAATATTATTTAGTTCAGACTCTACTGTTCTTTTTTATCCATCATCTAGTGTGTAAAAAAAAATGTGATGCACACAAAAAGCAAAAACAAAACAACCCATTGTCAAGAGATTAAACAGATTCAGAATTTGGCCCAGATATTGAAACTAAAAACCAGGGACTTTAAAATATTGCAACTTGAAGCCAGGTGTGGTGGCCTATGCCTATAATCCCAGTACTTGAGAGGCTGAGACAGGAGGATCACAGGTTTGAAACCAGCCTCAGCAATTGAGCGAGGCCCTCGGCAACTTAATGAGACCCTGTTTCAAAATAAAAAATAAAATAGGGCTGGGGTGTAGCTCAGAGGTAGAATGCCCTAGAGTTCAATTTCTAGTACCACCACCACAACAAATCACAGCTTAGCAAGACCCCTCAACAACCTAATGAGACCCTAGTTCAAAATTAAAAAAGGGCTGGGGGTGTACCTCGGAAGTAGAATGCCCTTGGGTTTAATCCCCAGTACTCCCCCAAATGTGTGTGTGTGCGTGCTTTTGTGTGTGATTAATATGTTAAAAGGTCCAGTGGGGAAAAGAGTATAATGTATGAAAAGATGGGGGAATCTCAAAATAGACATGTATTCCTTTTCCAGGAGTACCATAACAAATTACCACAAACTGGGAGATTTAAAACAAGAGAAAATTATTCTTTCATAGTTCTAGAGGCCTGAAGTCTAAAATCATAGTGTCAGCGGGCCACACTCCCTCTAGAGGCTTAAGGGCAGAGTTCTTCCTTGCCTCTTCCAGTTTCTGGGAGTGGTCAGCGTTCCTTGGCTTCCTAGACTTGTGACCACAGCATTCCAGTCTCTGCTTCTGTCTTCACATGGCCTTCCCCTCTGTGCATCTGTGTCTTATTCTCTATTATAAAGACACTGATACAGGAAGCACAGAGGTAATACAGGATGATCTCATTTCAAGAAACTGAACTTAATTACATTTAGAAATGCCCTTTTCCCCCAATACGATAACATGCACAGGTCTCAGGGATTTAGATACATCTTTTGAGGATCCACCATTCAACTCATAAAAGATGGAAATCATGACAGGGAATCAGATGGTCTGGTCAGTTGAATAATGGGACACACACACACACCCAATGTCCTAATCCCCTAAATCTGTCAACATATTACCTTACCAGATAAAAGAAACTACAGATGTGACTGACTAAGTTAAGGATTATGAAATGGGAATATTATCCAGGATTATCCTGATGGGCCAATGTAATAAGAAGGGTCCTTTTAAGTGAAAGAGGGAGGTAAGCAAGTCAGAGAGATATCTGAAAATTATACCCTGCTAGATTCAAAGGCAGAAGAAGGAGCCATAAATTAAGAAATGCAGGTGGCCCCTATGACCTAGAAAAGGCATGGAAATGGATTTTTCTCTAGAGCCTCCAAAGGAAATGCAACCTTAATGACACCCTGATTTTAGCCAAAAGAGACCCATTGCAGACTTTGACCTCCAGAAGATGAAGAAGAAAGAAAAATGGTTACTCTGTTGATTGCCTTGAGGGTCATTTGTCCTCTTCTTGAAGGACAGCCAGTGTTCACAGCCAAATAACTATTATCCTGCCACCTCAAGTCAAAGGAGTCCTACAACCTTCCTTCATTTTACCATGTCTCCGTCCCTTTCAGCTTCAATCAGCAATAGTTCTGCTCAGATAATCCCACAAACTCTTCACCAAGTGATAGTTCAGTCACACCTTGGTGTTTTCTTAAAACACAAAGTTCTGGTTCCTTTTTGCTTAACAACTCTTTCAATTTATCTGGGTTTTTTTCTTCTCTCATGTTTTAATATAAGTGCTTTAATATAACCAAGCTGCTCCTTAAACAATTTGCTTAGAAATGTCCTCGGTTAAATGTCCAGTCTCATGACTTTCAAGTATACCTTCCACAAAACACTAAAACACATGGGTGGGGTGGGGGAGCAGGGAGGGACCTGGAGAGAAACACACAACGAGTGCTGTGTGCATGTATGTTTCTGTCACTCTGAACCTCACTATGGTGTATAATTACAATGCATCAATAAAAAAAAAGGAAAGAAACACAGAAACAGAATCCAGCCAAGTTCTTTGCCATAGTGTAACAAAGATCATCTTTCTCCTAGTTTTCAATAATGTTTTTCAGACCCAAGAGCTCCTCAGAATTGCTCTTAACATCCATATCTCTAACATTCACCTCAAAACATTTCCAGCCTCTTCCCATTATCCCAGTCCACAGCCCTCCCACATGTTTAGGTGTTTGTTACAGAGCACTCTGCTTTTCAGGACCAAAATATGTATGAGTGTGGATTCTCCAGAGAAAAAGAACAAAGAGAAGGTAGATACAGGATGTAGAAGTACCTGTTGATTTATCATGAATTAGTTTATGTGGTTATGGAGGGTAGGAAGTCCCAGGATCTGTAGTCAGAAAGCTAGAGAACCATGAGACCCAATGACATACTTCTGGTCCAAGTCCAATGGCTGAGAACCAGGCTAGCCTATAGTGTAGGTTCAGTATGAGTTCAAAGACCAGAGTACCAGGAAATCCAATGTTGTAAGTTCTGGTTCAAATACAAGCACAGAGATGGGAGAAGACTTAGGTCCCGGATCAAAGAAAGACAGTCAAGCTGAGAAAGCAAATTCTGTTATTCGGCCTTTTGTTCTGTTCAAGCCTTCAATGGATTGGATGAGGCCCATCCACACTGGGGGAGTGATCTACTTTACTCAATCTATACAGTAATTTCCTTCTTTGCCAGTTGTTTCCAAAGTGATCAGGCAGCAATCTTACCTTGTCATTCAATGGAATTATTGTCATGTCTCCTGGTAGAAGTATCCCTCACTTGGAAAATAAGACCTGTATGCCAGCATAGAATAAAGACATAGTAATAGGAAGACAAACTTTTGCTATTAGGTCAGTAGGATAATTGTGAAATGTGCCACTCCCATTTCTACTCTTGGACTTCTGGATCCATGCATCCTAGCTATGGGAGAACCAGCATCATATTTTGGACACTGACTCAGACCATATGCTACCTTCTGAACAATCTTGCCCCATCCTACAAGGTATACCTAGTGGGCACCGTACCTGAGTCTTCAAAAGGCCATTCCATTATTTTATCAAACCACCTGCTTTAGGGTGGAGAGGAACATGGTAAGACAAGTGAATTCCATGCGCCTGGCCCTATTGCCACTTGTCCTTTGCTATGATGTGTGTTCTTTGATCAGAAGCAGTGCTGTATGGAATACCACAGCAATGACTAGGCATTCAATAAGCCCAAGACCGGTACTTTTTGCCAGAAGCATTGCAAGTAGGAAAGGCAAATCCATAATCAGAGTAATTGTTTCTCCCAGTAATAACTAAATTTTGTCTCTTCAAGATAGAAGAGGAGGTCTAATGTAATCAACCTGCCACCAGATAGCTGGATAATCCCACTGTTAAATGGTGCCATAGTGGGAATTGGCGACGGTCTTTGCTGCTGGTGTTTGCACCCAGCAGTGGCAGTAGCCAGGTAAGCCTTGGTGAGCGGAAGGCCATGTTGCTGAGCATAACCTCTATCCCCGCCACCATGGCCACATTAGTCAGGAGCCCATTGGCAATGACAGTAGCGAATGGGGAAAGAGGCTGACCAGTACCCACAAAATAGGTCATCCTGTCCACTTGATTATTAAAATCCCCTTCCCTTGTGGTTACCCTTCGTTAAGCATTTACATGTGGCACAAATATCTTCACACTTTTTCCCATTCAGAGTGGTCTGTCCACATACCTCTTCCCCACTTCTTGACACTAATTTTCCCATCATGTCCCTGACATATCCCTGACCATCCAGCTAAACCGTTGTCCTCATCCCATGAATCAGCATATAACCACAGGTTTGTCCATTTTTCTTCCAAGCAAAATATATAACCAAGTCACTGCTCAAGGTTCTGCCCACTGGGAGGATTTCATTTCACCACTGTCCTTTAAGAACATCCCAGAAAGAGACTATAGTGCTGCAGCTGTCTGTTCTCAGGTGGTGCCTGCATATGATGCACAACCATCTGTAAACAAAGTCAAAGTCTTCTCTTTTGTCAGTTGATAATAGGGAACTCCTCATGAGGCCAGGTTTGAAGTCTAGGAGAGAAGGCAATGTAGCAAGAATGGAGATCATTGGCATTTGGGCCACTTCTTCACCTAGCTTATTAACTTTCAGGGTTTGCTTGGGTCCAGTGACATATAGACCACTTCCCTTTGATGATAGAGTGCTGTTGTATATGCCAAACTTTATGGCTTGGTGAGTCAGATCACACCCAGTTCAAGATAGGCAGCTTAGGTTTCATGTTAACTTGGTGGCCCATGGTTAAGCATTCAGTCTCTAATGCCCTATAGCAGGCCAAGAGCTGCTCTCAAAAGGAGAGTAGTGATGTGCAGAGGACAGCAAGGCTTTGTTCCAAAATCCCAAGAGTCCACACTGATTCACCTATAGAGGCCTGCCCAGGTATCCAAACAGCCTCTATCTCTGCCACTGATACCTTAATCACCATTGGATCAGTTGGGTCACATGACCCAAAAGCCAGAGCTGTTTGTACTGTAGCCTGGACCTGTTACAGAACCTTCGCTTGTTCTGAGATTAACTCAAAACTAGAATTTTTTAGGTACATTGGTAAATGGAATGGAAAAACACACTCAAATAAAGAATATGTTGCCTTCAAATCCAAAGGGACCCACTAGGCACCGTGCCTCTTTTTTGGTCGTAGGAAGCACCAGATACAATAGTTCATCCTTCACCTTAGAAACATTTTTGACAGGCCCCATACCACTAGATCCCTAGAGATTCCACTTAGAAAGACCTTCTACTTTTATCTGACATATTTCTCACCTCAGACATGCAAATTTCTGGCGTATTTCCCACCTCAAACATGCAAATGTCTTAACAATAAATCTAGAGTAGTTGTTATTTCTTTCTAAGTCCAATCATCATTATGTCATCAATGTGATGGATTAGCATGATATCTCTTGGAAGGTAAATGTGATCAAGATCCCTGTGAACTAAATTATGACACGGCACTGGAAAGTTTCTATACCCTGAAATAGGGAAGTGAAGGTGTATTCTTGGCCTTTCCAGCTGAAGGCACAGTGTCTCTAATGGTCTTTATTGACAGTTCTGAAGAAAAAGCATTTGCCAGATCAATAGCTACATACCAGGTACCAGGGTACACTGATTTTCTTAAGCGATAAACAGATGCAATTGAGTCTCCACCTGGTTAAACTATCCTTCTCCAAGATCTAAATGTTTTCTATACAGACCAAATAGGTTAGGTGACTATGAGTGAGGTGGAAATTGCTATTCCCGCATCTTTCAAATCCTCGATGGCACTAATCTTTGCAATCCCTCCAAGAATGCAATATTGCTTTGGGTTTGCTCTTTCCACGGGCAAAGGCAGTTAGTTCTAGCAGCTGCTCCCGCTTGGCCTTTTCCACGACAATGGCCCTTATCCCATAGGTCAAGGAACCAATGTGGAGATTCTGCCAGGTTCTGAGTTACTCTCTTCCTACTTTTCATTCCAGAATTGGAGAAATAACCACATGACAAGTTCAGGGACCCATTAGGTCCACCAAAATATAGGCCTAAGCTAAAACTCTGCTGATTGCCTGACCTTAAGGAGCCCCTACTCTGACTGGTGGAGCACAGTAACATTTTAGGTGTCCTGGAACTGGTGTCCGTTCAGAGCCAGAGTTCAGCAGTCCCGAAAGTTTAATTGCTTGCTTCCCAGTACCCTGGAAACAGACACAGTACCCTGTTAAAAGACCATAGATCCCTTTGGAGAAGTCTGGGAGAAATATTATCAGTATAAATATTTGTCAGTGTACTGAGGTCATTCCTCAAGGCACCCAACCTCCCCTTCCTTTATAGGTGGTCTGGGTCTGTAAACTGGTTCAGTTCTAAAATTGATTGAAGAAGGGCAATAATTCTGTTTCTGTGATTCAGGTTAGACTTTTGTTCGCTTGACCTAGAACTCTTCTACTTATACAAATCAAGTAAGAATTTATTAGAATGCTCATCTCTTCTACTTCTAGGGACACCATAATCACCTAGCCAACACCCTGGGCTGCGTGAGTCAGACTGTTATGATTCCTGTGTGGTATGGTAACCACACTCACCTTGCCTTTGGAGGTTGAGTGACACTACTTTGCCTGCAGCTCTAGGGTATAATTATTTTCATTGCATTTAGTTTTTCCCATTCAGTGACCACAGTTTCCTCTGTAAAGTCTGGTCTACAGAGGAGAGGAATCACAGAGCTCTTCAAGAATGCCGGGGCTCCCCTCACAAATGTGTTTCCCAGTGTTAGTGAAAAGCATGAAAAGCATGTCTACTGGACTCTCCCAGTACGGATGAGTAGATAAAGCCATCTAGCACTGCAGACATCCTAAGCCTTTGAACCCCTTCCTCTACATTAAACCAAGGCAAGTCCAGCATTTCTAATTCATTCACCACAGCCTGTGTTTTGCTCCATGTTTCAGTCAACCAGTGAAACCAATTATTAGAGCCCTTTCTAACTTTCTGACATATAACATTTAATGCAGAATCTTAAGCTCAGTGAATCTAAGCGTATTTCAATAAGCTTAAACTAATCCAAACTTATGTTCCTTCCACTTTTATCCCATGCCCTCGATATCCTTTCCCAGATATCCCCCAGATTGTTGTCTGTATAAATTAGTAAACATAAGTATTTCTTTTGAAGTGTACTATACCTTCTTATGGGTCACATTTTTTTTATCTCACCTGTAGGGCCCTACTGAGACTTGAGTCTAGTTATAGGTCTAGAAGGAATGAGGTATGGTGGGGGTGGGTCCTGAGGAGAGTCAGCATTGCCATATTTGGCAAATGCCTCAGAGTGGGGGCATTTGGGGGTTGTTATCCTACTGGGGATAGGCAAACCACTACTATTAAGGTTGGAGATACACTTCCACTGGGGTGGGTAGGCTGTTTTTACTGGGGATGGGAAGATTCCTTCTACTAGCAGTGTAGAGGTTAATTCTCACTGCAGAGAGAACTCATCAGAATTTAGCAATTGCGTGTTCCCAGCTTCACCAGGGCCTTCACACACATGCCTATTCCCACTCATAGGATCCCATTCTTTCCCAAACAACAGCAGAACCCTGCGAGGCTGAGGCTCAACTTGCATTGGAATTCAGTCATAGGATGAGACTCTGCGCTGATTTTCAGCAGTCTCAGCCCTGCAGCTACAGGAGCTAAGGGTCTCCTTCAGCGTATACACAGAAGGTTTCAAGTCATCTATGCCAGCACATGTTTGTTCTTTTTAATTGCTAAGGAATCTTCCATTGAATGGAATATTTGTTTATCCATTTCCCAGTTGAAGGACAATTGAGTTAGTTCATAGTGACTGTGAATAAAACTGATAAAAATATTCATGGACAAGTTTTTGTGTGGACATTTGTTTTCATTTCTCTTAGGTAAATACCTAAAAGGGAATTTTCTAAGTCATCTGATAAGGACATGTTTAGCTTCCTAAGAATCTGCCAACTCTTTTCCAATGCAGGACACCATTTTGCCTTTCCACAGGTAACACATGTGCATTCTAGCTGTTATGCATCCTTGACAGTACATGGCACTGTCAGATTGATTGATAGATTTAATTTTAGCCATCCTTATAGGTGTAAAGTGGTACATCATTATGGATTTAGTTTTCTTTTTTTATATTATCGCCACTTTGTTTTATTTTTTAATTTTTTAACATGTTTTTATTGGTGCATTGTAGTCTCACATCACAATGAGTATCAGTTTGATGTTAACATACATGCACACCGCTCTTGGTGTCCCTCCCCCCCACCCCCCCACATGTAGCACTGAGAATGATGTTGGTATAATCTCATATATATACATTGTTTATGAGAGTAATTCCATAGATTCTTTCTTGCCCTTCCCCTTCCCTTGTACCCCTTCCCTTGCACCACTGAGGGTTCTCTGTTGTCATTGGAGTCCCTTTTGTGTTCCCACTACTCCCTAGGTTGCGCATATTAATGAAAATATATGTCCCTTCTTTTTTGTGATTGGCTAATCTCACTTAACACAATGTTCTCCAGATCTTTCCATTTTCTTGCAAATGTTGTTATTTTGTTCTTCTTTATTGCTGAGTAGAATTCCATTGTGTGTATTTCCCATAATTCTGTAATCCATTCATCTGTTGATAGACATCTAGGTTGGTTCCATAATTTGGCCACTGTGAATTGAGCTGCTATGAACATGGGTATGCATATATTACTGTTGTTTTCTAGTTTCAATCCCTTTGGTATGATACCCAGTAGTGGTATAGCTGGATCATATGGTGGATCCATTCCCAGTTTTCTAAGGAATCTCCACACTGATCTCCATAGTGGTTGAACTAGTTTGCAATCCCACCAACAGTGTAGAAGAGTGCCAATTTCCCCACATCCTCGCCAATATTTGTTGTTGTTTGACTTCTTAATGCTTGCCATTCTAATTGGGGTCAGATTAAATCTTAGAGTAGTTTTGATTTGCATCTCCCTGATTGCTAATGATGTTGAACATTTTTTCATGTATCTATTGGCCATTTATATCTCTTCTTTCGCGAAGTGTCTATTCATTTCAGTTGCCCACTTCTTGATCGGATTATTTGTTTTCTTAGTGTAAAGTCTTTTAAGTTCTTTGTATATTCTAGATATTAGACCTCTGTCAGAGGGAGAGCTTGCAAAGATCTTCTCCCATTCCATAGGCTTTCTCTTTAAGCTCTTGATGGTTTCCTTTGATGAGCAGAAGCTTTGTAATTTAATGCTATCCCACTTATTAATTCTCGTTTTAATTTCCTGTGCTTTGGAGGTCTTGTTGAGGAAGTTTCTACCTGTGCCTATATGATGGAGTGTTGGACCTATGGCTTCTTTTAATAATTTCAAAAGTCTCTGGTCTAACTTCCAAGTCTTTGATCCATCTCGAGTTGACTCTTGTGTAGGGTGAGAGGTAAGGATTCAGCTCCATTTTTCTACAGGTAGATAGCCAGTTTTCCCAGCACCATTTGTTGAAAAGACTGTCCTTTCTCCAACGTATGTGTTTGGCACCTTTGTCGAAAATCAATTGGCTATAAGTTTGTGGACTTCTTTCTGTATCTTCTATTCTGTTCCACTGGTCTATGTGTCTATTTTTGTGCCAATATCATACTGATTTTATTACTATAGCTCTGTAGTATAATTTGAAGTCAGGAATTGTGATGCCTCCTGCATGGTTCTTATTGCTGAGAATTGCTTTGGCTATTCTGGGTCTTTTGTTTCTCCATATGAAATTAATGACTGATTTTTTTCTAGCTCTGCGAAAAATGATGTTGGTATTTTGATAGGGATTGCATTGACTCTGTAGATCATTTTTGGCAGGATGACCATTTTGATAATATTTATTCTGCCTACCCAAGAGAAGGGGAGATCTTTCCATCTTCTAAGATCTTCTTTGACTTCTTTCTACAGTGTTCTAATGGATTTAGTTTTCATTTCCTAGCGGCTAACAATACTGAAAATCTTTTCAAGTGCTTATTTGACATTAGTATTTCTTGGTGTTATTAGTTTGCTTGTGCACTCTCCATTCTTATAGGTATAAAGTGGTAACTCATTGCAGATTTAATTTTCATTTTCTTAGTGATTAATGATATTAAAAAGGTTTTGAAGTGTTTATTTGCCATTGATATTCTTCTTTAGTAAAGTGTTGGCACAAATTGTTTGCTTTGCCTATTTTTAAATTGCATATTTTTTCCTACTTTTTTAAAAGTCCATCTAAACACCACATTAGCTATGTCCCATAAATCTTGATATACCACTTTTTCATTTTCATTCAATTCAAAATATTTTCCAATCCATTATTTTACTTTCTTTTTGACTAATAGGTTATTAAGGAGTATGTTGTTTAATTTCCAAATTTGGGAACCTTCAGATTTCTTTTAATTTCTAGTTTAATTTTCTATGATTGGAGAACATACTTTCTTTGACTTAAGTCTTTAAATTTGTTATCTATGGCCCAGAATATAGTCTGTCTTGATTCTATTGAGGAAGAAGAGGACCCACTGAAGCCATCACTGGGGACAACTTTATTGTTATGTATCAGTATATAAGTAAGCACACAATTGATATTGGGGCTTTGTTATCTATGGCCCAGAATATAGTCTGTCTTGGTTCTATTGAGGAAGAAGACGACCCACTGAAGCCATCACTGGGGACAATTTTATTGTTGTGTATCAGTATATAAATAAGCACACAATTGATATTGGGGCTTAGGAAGCAATCTAAGGGCTGATCTCTACTGAATTTATTATATGGGTTATTTTTCCTTCTGGTCTTCCTTGATTGGTAACTGAGTCCCAAATTTTCATTCCCTTCTCCCTCTCTGCCTCTCCATAGTTCTTACCAAAGTTGCGTTCCTTGACACTCACAGATCATAACTATTTTTCCTCCTCTGTGGCTCCAGCTCTCTGGACTGCAAAAACAACATTTCCTCCCCTCACCTTCTCAGGCCCAGGGGTAGTAATGGCTTCCTGCAGTTGCCACTTTGGGTGACTCATCATTCTTGGTTGGTTCCCTTAGCATAGCCCTGCCATAGTCCCTCATAAATCAGTCTAATTCTTCTGAGCACGCAGTGTTTCCTGCCAGGACTCCATGACTGATACACTTTTCCTTGATTGTGTTCTAACTTAAATTCTGTTTCTGCTTTTTCATTCTTCTCTATCTTCTCTACCTCTCAGACAATTGATCCAGAGCTTGAATTGTTGGTAATGTGATGGTACTTCTGCTTCATTTTGGTTTGGATTATTTATCCTATAGGAATTAAAAGAAGTATTTTCTATTTTATAATCTAACTTACATAACTTCCCCCTCAACCCATTCATATAAACCATGCTTTTCCCTTTTCCTGAAGCATCTGCCTTCTCCTACTCATCCTACCAAGCCTCTTATAGGGTCAGTTTTTCTACAGGGCATTATCTGACCTGTCCCTCCACCCACCAGCAATTTAAATGCCTTCCTCTCTTTGCTACCAATACTTATCACACTGTTCTGTGACTGTTTGCACACAACTCTCTCCAGTGGACTGCAATTTCCACAGGACTATGTGCTGCTCATCTTTCTAACTCTGATATCCAACATATGCCTGGAACACAGTGGTCACTCAATAAGCATAATCTAGTTACACTGTGGAGTTAAGGCCCCCATTAATCAACAAGTCTATGACTTGTCAGATTTAGATGGCAGGAAGGGCCTTCTCCAATCTTACTTGGAAGCACATGCATTTCTAGCTTTCCAGTCTCGTTGGCCCATCCATACTCCTTAACATTACCTTAGTTGAATTCTCTGCCCAGTATAGCTACAGACTCTCAAGTAAACAGAGTTGAAATCCAAAAATCTCCCATACACACATGAACATCATCATTTTCCCTAGCCCAGGCAGAATTACAGCGAGTCAAAGGAAAATCAGCTCCTCCAACTTGAAAACATAAACAGATGGCAGCGAAACTGCACACCTTGTAACACTTGCCCTTTCTTGCCCATTTTCCATAAACTAACATTGGAATGCTGAGGTTTCAATATAGATTCTGAGAACTCACCACCTCTCTGAAGATACTGTTTTTAAAAGTTTCCCAAGGTTATGCTCTGGGAACTGAAGTTTGTGTGCCTTCAGCTTCCACCAAACCTACGTCAATCTGCTGTTTTCTACTCCATATGGTCTGGCAAGTAACTCCTCCCTTTTCCACGGCAGGGAGTTAACTCTACAGCAGAAACAGTGAGTCACAAGGACAAGAACCAAATGATGTAAACGACCCCATCACAACAACTCAAGCTGGTGTAAACACTGAAACATGGCATGGAAATTAGACAGTGCAGTGCTCTGCTTCTCAGACCCCCGTCAACCTTCTTCTCTGGACCAAATGTGATACCAGTCAGCTTTTGATTGAAGTCCTTGGAGCACTATTGTTTACTTTGCCTATTGTTTACAGTGAAATTTATGCCATGGAAGATGTTGGTATAACTACAAACACCAAGTATGCTTTCTTACCTCCAGGCCTTCTCTTTGGGCTTGATATGTTCTAGCAACACTGAACTGGTTAATGATGAATTATTTAAAGCTCTCAAAATGTGACATTGGTCTTCTTTGCATGTAGAAATGGTTTATACCAAGACGATTCTCCTAAACCAAAAGATGACTAGAAACTGGTCTATAGAAATGCAATAATAAACAAACATATTATCTGCAAGGAGGATATGGGGGCTCTTGATAGTGTGGCAGCCCTGGCATGGAGCTGAATGATAAAGTGTGGAAAACCAGCTCAATGCCTTTCTTTTCGCATCCTATGCCATTTAATCTATGGCTGGTAGATATGATGAACCCCATTTTATGAATAAGAAAACTAAGGCTCAACAAAGTAAGTAAGGCTTTTCTCTACTTACATTAAATGAACCTTTCCTAGTTTATAGGATTGGTGGTAGGGGTGAAAGAGCTCTTCTCCAGACAAGTGAATGGTCTCATTCCTGAATATCACCACCCTGCCTTACCCAAGCATGTACAATTCCTCTTCATCCTGGTGCTTTTGCTTCTTTCCTCCCTGAAAATGGACTTCCAGTGCCCTCTCTGCTAATTCAGACTTCAGACCCCAACTCTATTTCCATCTCTCCTAAGACGCCTTCTCAGACCCTGCTGTGCACAGGGACTGCAACCTTGGTTCACTCTCCTGGCCTCTGTTCTCCACACTGCTCACATGCGCTCGCCACAGGTTGCCAGGCATTGATAGCAATTTTCCCAAGTGTGGGTCTTTTCTTTCCAACCAGCATATATGCAGCCCAAGGTCAGGTACTAGATCTTAACAACCTTCTGTGCTCCCCAACATTCTTAAAAATAATTTCAAGCACTGATTAAAATCTAATATATAGCCGGGCATGGTGCCGCAAGTTTGTAATCCCAGTACTTGGGAGGCGGAGACAGGAGGATCCGAGCTTGAGGCCAGCCTCAGCTACTTAGTGAGGCCCTCCACAACTTAGCAAGACCTGTTTCAAAAATAAAGAATAAAAAATAGAGCTGAGGGTGGAGCTTGGATGTAGAATGCCCCTGGGTTCAATCCCCAATACTGCAAAAAAAATCTAATATATAAATGCATGTAGGAATAAGAAATGAACTAATAGGTTATAGAAGAAACATCTTATTTTATTTTATTCTATTTTTGTGGTACTGAGTATTGTACCCAGGGGCATTCTACCTCTGAGTTATACCCCAGCCCATTTTTTTTATTTTTTATTTTGTAACAGGATCTTGCTAAGTTTCTGAGGGTATCACTAAGTTGCTGAAGCTGTCTTCAAACCTGCAATCTTCCTGTCTCAGCCTCCCAAATACTAGGTGTGCACCACCACACCCAGCTCTAGAAGAAACATTTTAAAACATGTTCCAGCTGGGCGTGGTGGCACACGCTTGTAATCCCAGTACTTTGGGAGGCGGAGACGGGAGGATCCGGGTTCGCGGTCAGCCTCAGCGCTCTCTCTCTCTCTCTCTCTCTCTCTCTCTCTCTCTCTCTCCTTAGTGAGGCCCTCCACAACTTCGTGAGACCCAGTTTCAAAATAAAGCATAAAAAATAGGGCCAGGGGCATAGCGCGGAGGTAGAACGCCCTTGCGTTCAATCCCCAGTCTCGGGTCCTGCCCGAGAGTGGCACAGACTGACAGGGAAAAGTGAGCATCGACAGCTCGAAAAAGACTACGAGCCGGGAGATATGTCGAGCAAAATCTCGTTTATTTAGGAAGACAGGGCAGTTTTAAAGTAAAAGCCATAAAGGAACCCCCGGGCAGTAGGGTGTGGCCCAATGGCATGCGACGGGTGGGTCGGGTCATTACGCCCCCCCTATAACCTATCATAGGCAGAGGCACCTGTTGTCCGTGAGCACAGAAGAAGGTAACTACTTATCATAGCCCTCCTGAGGCTAGGTGGGGCTATCTGCGGGACCTCCCTCCCAGGGGTCCGCCAGGGCCATCTTTGCCATTGATATGCTGAATCGCTGCCACGTGGAAGAGGCCCGGTACTCGGTACTCTAGAGCAGGCTTCTGCTAGTCCACCAGGCCCTTTCATGGCACTGGGTGGAGGGCCCAGCACCCCAGTACCACCAAAAAAAAAAAAAAAGACATGTTCTGGTATATGCTGTATCACTATTCTTTCCATGTTTATATTACAACACAGCATGTTTTTTTTTTTTTTTTTTAGGACAGGAGACAAGGTCTCACTATGTCATTCAGTCTGGTTTTGAAATCTTGAGCTCAAATGATCTTCCTCAGCCTCCCACACAGCTGGGATGACAGATGCATGCTACCTACCACACCTGATTATGAGCATGATTCTGAAGTACTGTGAGATTCTCTTTGGCCATAAGAAAAAGTAAATCTGTTTACTAAGATAGAGTAAGAAATAACTAAATTTTTTTCTGTAAGAGTTTCCAACAGCAACTGTTGAAACCAAAGAAACAGCATAAATCTCCATGACCTGGGAGTTAATTGGATTAGTCTAAATTGTACACAAGATTCCCTGACATGGCCTCATTTTTCTTGAAGGAAAAGGTACCTGTCCAAAAAGTTGAGAGGCAAAGGACATTTTTCTAAAGCCCCATTTGCCCCTTAGATGGCCCTATATACAGAAGACCTTGAAAGAGTGACCGAGCTGGGGAGGGTAGTCAATAGCACTGGAAGTTTCAATTAGGCCAAAGTGAGGAGAAAAATAAATTTAGAGAAAACCCAGCCCAAACAAACAGCTTCACTGTATGAACCACCCTTTCAAGGAAATGACCCATTAGTAGAAATGGTGAATTCTTTTTGTCTTTTTTTTCGTTTGTCATACTACATGATTAAGTCCTCTAGCTAATGAGAAAAACATTTGACTTATTTTCAATAAATCCTCATGAAAAAACATAGAAATTAGAAGTGTTTTTAAGCTGAGAAGCATTACATTTTGTTTTTTCAAAAGCATCCATCAAGCCAGTCTGTACCAAATGGAGGCATTTAGCACCATCTTGTCAAACTGAGCCATATGCCCTGCTCTGTCCACCCAGCAAGAAGCATCGGGAAAACCACAGGAAACTCATCCTAGAATCCTTCAGCCACACTCCTCATTCTCAGCTCTGGCCCAATCCAGGCTAGGATCGAACTTTGGGACCAGCGGACATCCCAGACACAGACCTCAGAATGTAACCACCTACATATTTCCTTTGGTCATTCCCAGAAGTAGCATTATGTTCTATACCTTCAGTATACGCAATAAAACATATTTTAAAAGAAGAGGAGAAGAAGCGACATGTCATTTCTATCTATAGCCCACTGGCCATAATTAGTCACATGACTCAACCCAACTGTAGAACTCCTGGGAAATTTGGGGAACATTATTTGTCTCTGAGTACTTAAATCCAGACTTTGTACTTATGATGGTAGAAAGTTAGCACTCATTCATTTTTTTTTACCTTCTTCCTTTACCACAGAAGAACTCATGAAAAACTGTCAATGAGAGATGTAAAGTTTCAATAGCCTTGCAAACGAGCAGCATTCACCAATGATCTGTCAGAATCCAATAAAGAAATTCCACCAGCCAAAGGGAAGGAAAAAAAAATCTGTAAACAATTTACAGAGGCATGTGGACGGAATTATATTGAATGAATTTATCCACCCAGTCCAGGATGATTTTACCTTTAAATTTGCCTTGACTGGCCATGGTTGATTCAGAGATGCTATCAAAGGCAGCCTGTGTGTCTCATTACCTCCGTAATCAGGTACTGCTACCATTCTCCTCGATGTAATTCCATTGGGAATGCAGAGAGACAGGAAGAGCTCCAGGTGCTGATATATCCTCTTAGTGAGACAAGTTAATAGAACAAGGGAATTCACTGTAAGCAATCAGAATCCATAGGAGATTAGACTTGAAAATACTATGAACTAGGTTAAGAGATATGCATATCAACCAGACTTCCATCTTATGATACGAAGCTTCTGGTGGCAACCAGATGAAGAGTTGGGAAAATTAAAGAGAATTCAGCAATCTGTTATAACTGACGTTGTCTTACTAAGTAGTTTGGAATATGACAAAATGTACATGACCTCTGAGTAATAATTAAAAGAGAGGACTTATTGGAGAAGGAGGGTGAAATGATCTTGGCCATTTTAGGAAGAAGTTCCAAAATAATACGGATAGCTATTTATTCAGATCAGCAGTGTTAAATAAAAATTGTAGGAGGACATTATTTTGGACTAAGTTTCTGCACTGGGTTCCAACAGACCAGACTAAAAATCAAAATGGAATCACTCATGTTAAAGTTCCACATCACCAGACCAAAACTAAATTGTTATCTGAATTTCTGAGAAATCAAGAGTGAGAGATAATAGCCAATGTTCCCAAACAGGCCAGTTCCAATTAGCGCGATAGCGAAGTTCCCTCTGTTTAATCCATACCAAATGTTAACCAGTTATTGTTCTATTGTTCTGTCTCCTTGTCCCTTTTTAATAAGGAAAACAACTTTAAAATGACTAATCCACTTTTTATTCTTTGTTTCTGCTTTCTTCAGCCTTTAACCTCCTCTGTTCAGCCTTTTAGAAAGAACACTTATAATCTATTTTATGGAATCAAATGTTGCCCAATTCTAGAATTGCAAATGCAGTCAATTGAGATCTTTAAATGTGTATAATTTTGTCCTTTGATGGAGGGGAGTTTGGTACCTGTCCCCTGGAAATCCCATGTCCTAACTCTAACAAATCCTGAGAGCACTAACCCATTTATAGTAGCCTTGTCTACTTCTGCCTTGACTCTGATGCTAGAAATTAGATACCTTGTTAAGGATGGGTAATCTGCTGTTTTCTGAAATCTGGTGGAGAGATGAAGTTTCCCTTCTTCTGTTCAGTTTCCACTCATGAAATGGAGGTCCTACCTTGGTACCACTGAGAATACTGGGAATGGGTTTCCCTTTCCCTTCCTCTTGGAACAGGGATACCACACCAGGAGAGTCCTTGCTGAGGAGAATTGTGGCTGTTACCCAGACACATGCACACATCAAAAGTACTTAGATCCTAAAGTGAATGTATCACTCAGAGAGAAGTCAGTCATTGCCCCTACCCCAGGACCAGATCTGTGGTTCAGATTTTTGTCTAGAAGTAGAAGCCGCCTATGAAATAGGGAATTCCAAATCTCTCCCTAGCAGACCGTGAATAATTTCAAGCCCCGGAGTCACTCTCAAAAACAATGGAAGTGTGATAAAAGGCGATTGGCAGGAATTTGATAGATTCACTGGAGATACAGCCTAAACTATAAGTTGAATGGTTTGCTATAGAGAAATAGGAAAGAGACGGCTTGGGGGTCCAAACAGATCTCATCCAGAATCACGTTTAACCTTCCTGGCCACTCTACTGTCCTGTGCATCTATAAATATCTCCAGGAAACATTCCACAAATCTATCTTGACAATTTGTTCTCATGTAACACTTGTAAAGATGAAACACAATTAATTTTGAAAACCCCTTTTTGGATTTTCCCTGTGTGAGAGGATGATATCCCCAAATCTCTCCAAAGTAAGTCTCTTTAGATCAATATGCACAAAATGGAGTGATGTTGAGTCACTAGGCAACCTACTGTGGTTTTACTGCGTAAGGTGAAAATTAGCTGGAATAATATTCGTTTGCTATTCTTATAATTTTACAAGCCATGAAATTAATTACACTATTTGTTTTTTGTTAAATGCCTAAGAAGTTTTCTAAAAAATTTTTTGTAAAGGCACCGTCAGATAATTTGGAGTTGAGTAATTACTCCAGATACTGTATAACCTGCATAACCTTTTCTGTTGAAGTCAAGTTGTGTTTGTATAAGAAATAATTGTTTGCAAGAAATATTTGATAATGTACAAAGTCATCTATAATGATACTGTTCAATATATTTTTGTAATTTTTTGACATTCTACTTTTTGTAAATATTCTAAAAGAAACTTGATAATAAAGTATATTTCTGTATCATCATTAAAAAAAACTCAAACACTGAGTTCAGGAAGTATCCTTTCAAAGAAGCTCCAGTTGTGTGGGGTCAGTTTGCTGGAAAAATCTATGTTCCAAGGCCTTGCTGAAGGTAAGAAAGTATATTGGCCAGAAATTAGTAGATCTTAACAACTGGATGTGACCAGAGAAACAGACAAAGGAAGTCCTGCTAAATCCATTGTGTGACCAGGTGATTTGGGGCATATGGAAGCTGTATCCCCTAAGAAGCAACATCAGAGACTTTATATCACACTAAAATACTCCAGCGGGTCAATAAACAAGCGAGCAAGCTGGGCTTGATTGCACATGCCTGTAATTCCAGTACTTGGGAGGCTGAGACAGGAGGATTGCAGGTTCAAGGACAACCTTAGCAACTTATTAAGACCCTCATCAACTTAATGAGACCCTGCTTCAAAATAAAAAAATAAAAAGGGCTGGGGTGTAGCTCAGAGGGGGAATGCCCCTGGGTTTAATCCCCAGTACCACAAAAATAAATAAATAAATAATAATAAATAAATAAATAAGCAAGCAAACAAATAACAAAAGCCACAGAAGACCAGCACCCAGAATTTTTACAATATGTTATCTAAAGTGTCCGGTTCCTAACAAAAAAATTATGAAATATGTGAAAAGCAGAGAAAAATGACTCAACTCATACACTGAAAAACAGTAACAGAAACTGCCTGTGAGAGTGACCATATGTCAGATTTAACAGATGTCAGATTTAACAGAAAGTTTTCAACATAGCTATTATAAATTCTTTGTGTGTGTGTGTGTGTGTGTGTGTGTGTGTGTGGTACGGAGGATTGAACCCAGTACCATTCTACCTCGGGGCTACACCCCCAGCCCTATTTTTTATTCTTTATTTTGAAACAGGGTCTCACTAAGTTGCAGAGGGCCTCACTAAGTAGCTGAGGCTGGCCACGAACCTGGATCCTCCGGTCTCAGCCTCCTAAGTACTGGGATTATAAGCATGCACCACCACGCCCGGCTCCATTATAAATAATTTCAAACAGTATTTTCAAATAAATGATGTTGTGATTTAAAAAGTAAAGGAAGGTATGATTATCATGTCACATCAAATATAAAATATCATTAAGAAAACAGAAATTATTTTTTAAAAGACCAAATGGAAATTCTAAACTTGAGAAATATAATAACTGAAATGAAGATCCACCAAAGGAGCTCAATAGTAGATATTAACTGGCAGGAGAAAGAATTAGCAATATTGAAGATATATCCATGTGATTATACAATCCAAAGAACGAAGAGAAAGGAGAATGGAAAGCAAAAGCCTCAGAGATATGTGGGAAATCATTAAGCACACAAATATACATGTAATATGAATGCCAGGGAGGAAATAGAGAAAAGTAAAAAAAATACTGAAAGAAATAGTGGCTAAACACTTCCCAAATTTATTGAAAATGTTAATCTATACATTCAAGAAATCTAAGGAATTCTTTTTTTAACATGCTTTTATTGGTGCATTGGAGTCTCACATCACAATGAATATCTATTTGATGTTAACATACATGCACACAGCTCTTAGTGTCCCCCCCACCTCTCCCCACCCACATGAAGTACCGAGAATGATGTTGGTATATTCACACATGCACACATTGTTTATGATAGTAATTCCACTGATTCACTTCTTTCTTGCCCTTCCCCTTCCCTTGTACCACTTCCCTTACCCCACTGAGGGTTCTCCATTATCAGCTGGAGTCCCTTGTCTGTCCCCACTACTCCCTAGGTTGCACATATTAATGAAAACATATGTCCCTTCTTTTTTTGTGATTGGCTGATCTCGCTTAACATAATATTCTCCAGATCCTTCCATTTTCTTGCAGAAATCTAAGGAATTCTAAGTGGGATAAATGCAAAGAGATCCACACTCATAGGCACTTGATAATAAAAAAGCCAAATGCCAAAGACAAGAAGAAAATCTTACATGCAATAAGAGAAAAATGACTTATCACTTACAAGGGAACCCCAGTAAGATTTATAGCTGACTTCTCAAGAGAATGAATTGAGAAGGATAACATAACTAGAATGAAAAGAACAGAAAACTATCAACCAGAAATCCCATATCCACAAAACTAAGGTGAAATAAAGACATTTCTAAATAAGCAAAAACAGAGAGAATGTGTTGCTACAAGACTCACAAAAAATACTAAAAGAAGTTCTTCATACTGCAAGGAAACCGTGATAATAATTCAGATCTACATGAAAAAACAAAGAGTACCAGTAAAGAATGGCTGGAATCAAAAAGGCATATAATAACAATGTTGGAAATGATATGGGGAAAGCAGAACCCTCATGTACCATTGGTAGGAATGCAAAATGATGCAGCCACTTTAGAGAACAGTCTAGAAATTCTTCAAACAATTGAACAAAGGGTTACCATACACCCCAGCAATTCCTTGATATATACCTAAGAGAGATTAAATCATATGACCACATCAAAAATTACTTACTAATATTTATATTATTTATAACAGCATTTATCATAATAGACAAAATATGAATGCCCATCAACTAATTAATGGAAAAACAGAATGTGGCATAGCTACATAGTGAAATAAAATTCACCCTTAAAAGAGAACAAAATACTGATAAATACTACAACAGGGATGAACTTTAAAAACATGCGAAGTGAAATCAGTCACAAAAGACCACCGCATATTAAGTGATACCATTTATATGAAATGTACAAAATAGGAAAATCCATAAAGACAGAAATGAGATTTCTTAGGGCTCTGAAGGACAGGAGATAGGGAGTAGATAACCAAAGTATATCAGGTGTCTTTTTGTGATGATGAAAATGTTCTAAAATTGACTGCAGAGCCAGGCGTGGTGGCGCACGCTTGTAATCCCAGTACTTTGGGAGGCAGAGACCGGAGGATCCGGGTTCGCAGCCAGCCTCAGCTCGCTCTCTCTCTCTCTCTCTCTCTCTGTCTCTCTTTCCTTAGTGAGGCCCTCCACAACTTTGTGAGACCCGGTTTCAAAATAAAGTATAAAAAATAGGGCCGGGGGTGTAGCGCGGAGGTAGAATGCCCCTGGGTTCAATCCCCGGTACCAAAAAATAAATAAATAAATAAAATTGACTGCAGATATGGTTGTGCATATATATGAATATACTAAGAAACACTGGATTTTATACTTTAAATGGATGAATTATATGGTTTGTCAATTACATTTCAATAAAACTGTTAAAGCTGATATATTACACACTATACAGTTGTATTCATTTCCAATGGCTACTGTAGCCAATAATGAAAAACTTGGCAACTTAGCACAAATTTGGATGCCAGAGGTCTGAAATTAGTTTCACAGGGCTAAAGTAAAGGTGTTGGCAAGGGTGTGCTCTTTCTGGAGACTTTGGGGGAGAATCAGTTCCCTTGCTTGTTCCAGAGTCTAAAAGCCATACGTATTCCTTAGTTCAGGCTCCTTTATCTTCAGCGTGAATTGCTCCAATCTCTTGAGGTTATACTGGGTTTTACCTGGATAATCTAGGATAAGTACCCATCTCAAAAATTCTCAATCACATCTATTAAGTCTCTTTTGACAAATAAAGTAATATTCACAGGTTCTAGGAATCAGGATGTAGACATCTTTGGGATGGAGCATTTTTTAGTTTACCACAACCAGTAGGTATTAGAAATAAAATGGGCATTCACCGTAAATGTACATAGGAGTAGAAATCCTGAATAGACCAGTACATGGAAGAAACTGGAAATGAAGAATCATGTTCATTAAGTCCTTTGGGTCTAGATGATTCTACTGGGGGGTCAATTAATGTGACCAGCTTCTGAAGACTTTTTTGTAAGCATTGCAATGAACCTCTAAAAAGCTTTACCAAGGACTGGATAAGGCATCACTTTCTGTCTGCTGTGATTGGATATGGTTTGAGTGTGTTCTCCAAAGTGTCATGTATTGAAAGCTTAGTCTCTAGTGTGACAAGGTTGAGAAGTGGTAGAACCTTTAAGAGATGAGGTCCAGTGAGAGGTAATTAGGTCACTGGGGGTGTACCCCAGAAAGGGATTAATATAATTCTCACAGGGCCTCGGTTAGTTCCTGTAAGAGTTGTTCTAAAAAGACTGACCCTGACATTGTGATACTACTTGCCATGAGGCTGAACAGAGGGAGCTCCTTAATGTTGGATATTCAGTGTCCAAAACTATGAGCTAAATAAACATCTTTTCTTTATAAAGTATAGAACCTCAGGTATTTTGTTACAGCAAAAGAAAACAGGCTAAGACACTATACATATATCCAAATTTCTTTCTTTTTTTGTGGTGCTGGGGATTGAACCCAGTGGCATTCTACCTCTGGGCTACACCCCAACCCTGTTTTATTTTTTATTTGGAAACAGGGTCTCACTAAGTTGCTGAGAGCCTCGCTTAGTTGCTGAGGCTGGCTTCGAACCAGCAATACTCCTGTCTCAGAATCCCAAGTACTGGGATTACAAGCATGTGATCTCTACTCTGCTAAAATGCCTCAAGTAGCCAAGACTGAACTCAACCTCTACTCCTACAACTAATTCCTTTATACATGATTTCTTATCTATGTTCATTTATAAATGTATAGGGGAAAAGTACCCCATCTGAATTAAGCCAAAAGACAATTTGTAAGCATATATAAATGGAAAAAAAATCCAGAGGATAGAGTGGCTCGATTCAGTACCTAAAGGGTGTCATCAGGGTTTTTGCTTCTCTCTTCCTCTCAGTTTTGCCTTCCATTGTGTTGGCTCTGTTCTCACAAATATTCCTTTAATGAGTTCAAGATAATAACCACAGAAGTTCTACCAATTCACACTCCTAAGTATTTTACAATAGTTCCCCCAAAAGCTCTGAGATTCGCTCTGTGTCAGCTTGTTTGTGCTGTTATCAACCTGCACCTGCACTGTTATCAGCAGTGCACCGCTGGCCCTGGGTCATGTGTTCCACCCCTGCGTGCCTGGAACTGGAGGTGGAGAACACACGCTGGGTGGCAACAATAACCACTCTCTGTCCTTTATGGTCAGTGTTTCCTGTCTTGGGCAATGGCACCATTCACGTGAGCAAGGCAGAGACCTAGGAGTCCGTCTTTAGGTCTTTCTCCCTTTCACTCCCTGTCCAATACCCCATCATTACCAAGTCCTTCTAATTCTCTCCCTGTGAATGTCTCTCAACTTGCTCAAATGCTCTCTTGATTTTCACTCCTACCACTCACTTCCAAACCTCTAGCATTTCTCCCCTGAATTCTGTGTTGGCGTTTTAACTGGCCTCCCTGTGTCAACTTTGAACTCTTTCCAGGAGTTAGAGGGATTTTTTAAAAACTAAAATGTAAACATGAACTCTAGTCTGCACCTTCAATGATTCCCTATTCTGCTCTGAATAAAGTGGCCTTGTGTGTGCACCACTGCCTGCCTTGAACTGTACAGAGCATTTAGCTGAGCCCTCCGAATAAGGCATGCATGCTCCTTCTCCCCTGTGGAACTTCCCCCTGGGTCCTCTGGCTACCCTGCCTGCTTGAAACTCTTCCTGCACCCCACTCACTATCACATAGCAAGCCTAGACCCAGCCTTCAGGTCTCAGCTTAGACATTACTTAGACCAGAAGAATTTTCCCGATCCCCTTACTGTGGCAAGATGTCCACAGGGAAGCAACTGTGGAACTGTGTATAAGCAACCTTGTTGTTGCAGATATAGCAGTTACTATGTTGATTGGTGCATTTGTCTGAATCGTCCACTAAAATTTAAATTCTTATGAAAGGAGTAAATATGCCTGTTTTATTTGCTGTGGCAGTCCCAGCACCAATAGCACTGTGTTGGTGCAGTAGCTGCTTCATAAATACTTGCTTAAAATAATAATAGCTGGCATTTACTAAGAGCTTGGTATGTGCCTGCTACTACTTTAAGTGCTTTACATGTTCATTCATTTAACCTACCAACAATTAATCCACCTCCCAATTTATAGATGAGAAAATTGAGACACAAGAGGTCTGTGTGACTTGCAAAGGTCATAGAGCTAAAAGTTACAGACACAGGATTTCAACCCAGTCAGTCTGGCTGCAGAACCCAAGTTTTTAACTACTATGCCATATTTTTTAAGTATACACAAGCATACAAAAATGCTGTCCTAGATATTTTGAGGAACACAAAAATGAGAGGGGGAGAGGAATAAGAATGTACATAAGATACATAAAATACCGACAGAGAATTATGTATGTAATATAAGGCTTTCTCGCTTTATTTAAAACACACAAACAGTAACAAAATCTTTCTGTTTGGTGGGATGGGATTTGTTCACAGAGAAATATTTCAGTACAAAAATTCCAGAATTCAAATGTGTTTGTGACTCAATTACACAGTGGCACTTGATATTTATGTTGAAAATGAAAAACAAAACCAACAAGTTATTCTGGGCACTAAACCCATGTTTAAAACTGCTGCATTTATGCTTTTGAAATATTTTTCTATAACTACTAAGCTCTCTAACAGGACCAGCTCTCTGACATTTCTGAAGAATTTCCATGCAAGGCCTCTGTTCTTCTGCTCTAAGAAAAACAGAGATATTAAGACTGTATTTTATATGGGTCTATAAATAATTAAAATAAGGAGACTCAACTCATCATCTTCCCAAATTAAGGGAAATATTTTAAAGTGTGTGTGTGTGTGTGTGTGTGTGTGTGTGTGTGTGTGTATGGATTGAACCTAGGGGCATTCAACCTCCCAGCTACACCCCAAATCCTTATTTTTTTTCAATTTTTGTTTTGAAACAGGCTCTTGCGAGGTTGCTGATAGTCTTGCTATGTTGCAGAGGCTGTCCTTGAACCTGCGATCTTCCTGTCTCAGCCTCCTATATACTGGAATTACAGGTGTGTACCTCCACACGTGGCTTATAAGCATATTTAATAACAAAATAGTTATCAATGAAGCATGACTTTCTGGTATGTAAATGAGTTACTTCTCCACTGCAAGAATACTTGATGTTTTTAACTAGTTTCATTACAAAGCTGTTGAAGCTAGATGGTCAAACACTAGAAAAGAAAATAACACTTTTCATACTCAGCTAAAAGAAATGCTGCTGTTGGTAAACTCGGTGAGTCTTCAGGCCCAGTAGAATGAGTTGTAGTTAAAGCAATATACTTTTTAATGACCAGAAGCATCTTCCAAGGTAAACTGTGACCAAATGCTGGTGACAATCTAAAATGCTCTTGCTTCTTTCAATTTTACAGAATTTTTCTAACAAGCACAAAATAATATTGCTATCTACTTACTTTGGTGGAAAATGTTAAGGCAATAGCCTGCATGCACATTCATGATAAATGAAACATGAACGAGTTTGATTTCATCTCTGAAAACAGGGAGAGTGAGCAGATGTAATGATGCTTAAATAATAATACTCTGAGGATAGTAAATGTTAGAATAGTCTGCAGGGGAAATATGTAGAAGCTCATTCTCTAAGAAGTATTCAAAACTGAGATTGAGTTGGATGCCCATCTTTGAAGTTATAATTCTCTGTTTATGGCAAGCCATTAAAAACATATTTACTAAAAGTCAACATCCAGGCTGTACCTATGTAGAGAAGGGACAGTTGGAAACACACAAAAGGTTGGACATTTGGATAATTTTGAAGACATATTTAGTAATTTGAAGGAATCTGTTTAATAAAATGTTGGTGAGTAAAGATGTTTAGAATTGAGATTTAATACAGAATGATAGTAAGAACCCATCAGCAAAGATTAAAATTCTTCCTAGGCAAAGAAGTAATAGCTAAAAAAAGAAAAGAAAAGTGATCAGAAGTAAAAAATTATAAAGTGTTTCTGGGTGTGAGTGTTAAGCTCGAATAGTTTATTAATGAACTTTGTTAGCTGAAGGGAAAATAATTTTGAGCAGTTACTGTAAAAGGTCACATGGAAAACAAATTTCCTCTGTGTCAATAGGTTAACAAAATGTTATGCTTGCTGACTCTGTATAAAGAGGGCAACTTAGAGAACACTTGACCTGATTAGCTCATCAGCAACCCATTAGGAGGTTTTTCTTGGAAAAGAAATGGGGAACCCATTTGCACTATTTTTATGACCTTCCAGACTTTTGTATGCTGTTATAGAGCATGAGCTACTAGTGAGCGGTTTAGTGCGCATTTAGTGGAACATCTGAGTTCTGGTTTAAAATTTCAGGAATCCTGATGGTTTCTGGGTTCCACAGGAAACTAAAAGTGCAAAATATTTCACACAAATGTTACCTTCATTACCAGCTTCTTTGTGTGTATATAGATGCTTCATTTTCCAATGTACATCCAACGATATATGGTATATGCAAACAAATGCTATATACAAGTATATGCTTGTATATGTAATTTGTATATTGTCATTTTTAGATATAGTAAGTTGGGCAAGAAGGAGAGAGAAAGGCAGACAGAGAGACAGACAGACAAGGAGAGAGACAGGTACAGGGGTAGGGGGAGTCTTGTTTGCCCCCAACAACTTCTAAAGAATAGAAACTCTGTGCCTGAGTTCCCAACAGTGTCTGGTGCATAGTAAGCATTCAATAAATGTTTTCCAAATGTATTTTGTTTTTTACCGGTGCATTGTAATTACACATCTTGGTGAAGTTCAGGGTGATAGAGGCATACATGCACACAGCACTCACTGAGTGAGCCCTCCCCCAGTTCCTGCCCTATTCCTTCCCTACCCCCTCCTTCCCCTGCTCAGCACAATGATTGGCTTTGATAAGTTTGTGTATGTACATCCTGACCATTGAAGTGTTTCCCCCCTCTCATCTCCCTCAGTTAGGTCACCTTCTTCACTCAACTAAGGTTTCTCCTCCTTTGTCTGGAGTCCCTCCTATGACCCAATTTCTCCCTAGCTTCGGCATAGTGGGGAGAACATCCAACTTCTCACTTTTTGTGACTGACTAATCTCACTTAGCATAATGTTCTCCAGTTCCATCCATTTCCCTGCAAATGACATAATTTTGTTCCTCTTTATGGCTGCGTAAAATTCCATTGTGTACATTTCCCATAGTTTTGTAATCCATTCATCTGTTGATGGACATCTCGGTTGGTTCTATAGTTTGGCAATTGTGAATTGCCTGCTTGCCTGCCCACCTTGCAGACTAGGCAGGCTGCAGCAAGAGGATGCATCAAGACAGCAGGCACCAGCAGAAGGCCAGAGACCACTGAAGACCCCCCCTCTCTTTCTTGATCACTGTAACTGTGCCTTGCTCCAAGCAGAAAATAAACTCTAAGCAAGGGGAATATATATATTTTTTCTATTGAATGAATATTCACAGATACTTTCAGATTGAATTTATCTTTTAAAAGTGATATTAACAGATATATCTGTATGTTGCCTCAATTTTGCTCATTTCTACTCATTTCCATTTATTTTAATAAGCATTAATTGGTAGAGCAAAAGGCATCTTAATAGCCACACCCCTAAGTTTGCTTACGTATTTCTACTTCTGACTTCTTTTTTTTCCCTTGGTACTGGGAATTGAACCTAGGGGCATTCTACCTTGGAGCAACACCCCCAGCACTATGTTATTTTTTATTTTGAAACAGGGTCTCGCTAAATTGCTGAGACTAGCCTCGAATCTGCAATCCTCTTGTCTCAGCCTCCCAAGTACTTGGATTATGCTTGTGCACCACCACACCTAGCCTGACCTTTTTTTTTTAGTTCAAATGACTCTTCCCATTTATATACGTTATTAAAAATACCTGTGTACAAAGAAAGAGCTAAGACTTCATCAGTTCTTCACCTTAACATTACAAAAAATAAAAAACTTGGGCTTGGTGGCATATGCCTATAAGCCTCAGCAAGGTAGCAAGACTCTCAGCAACCTAGAGAGACCCTGTTTCAAAACAAAAATTAAAAAGGGTTTGAGGGGGAGAGCTTAGAGGTAGCTGGAGTAGAATGTTCCTGGGTTCAATCCCAGTACACATACATACATACATACATACATAGAGAGAGAAAAATGTTTACATGTTTGAATGCCCCGTTTACATGTTCAATCCTTCAAAGCATGATAGATGCTTATATTTTATTGCCTTGACAGCTAATTCTTTTCACTGAATTCACCATTTAATGTTTGTTATTATTATCTCACTTTTTAAAGCAGTTATAAAAACATCGGAAATTAGTAAATAAAATAACAATGGACTGGGGCTGAGGGAGTAGCTGAGCAGGAGAGCACATGCCTTGCATGTACAGGGCCCTGGATTCTTTTTATTTTTATTTATTTATTTTTTTTCAGGGCCCTGGATTCTATCCCTACCACCACAGAAAGAAAAAGAAGGAAAAAAAATCACAATGGACCAATAAAAAGATTCTGTAGGCAAGAAAGGATATAGCATAGCAATTAATACAATTATTTTTATAAAATGTTAATACCAGAGAGTAATATTCAACAAAATTACAAAAACCATAGATTTTTATAAGGACATAAAGAAACATGACTTGAAAACTGAAAGAAATTTAAACTATGATGAAGTAAATAATACCATATAAATATTTTATTCATCACTAAAAATAGAAATCAAAATAGCAACAACAGTCCTGGAAGAAAACCATGTAGGAGAGTAGATAAGCCGAAGAAACTTTCCTATAATAAGAAGTAAAAGAATCTAAAATATGGAAATGATAGCTATGAACAACTGTTTCAAAAGAAATGATCAGAAGAAATGGAACACAGGTGATAACAAAGACATAATAAAAATGATAATTGTATTCAGCTGGGAAAATAAACCTATGAAATCACTAGATCAAAAGGACTTGTGTGTATCAGGCAAAATTAGTCTTAAAAAGCTGTCCCCTCAAGACATCCTGGTGCTATTTTTAAAATTCAAGGAAAAAGATAAGAGATTTATAATCATTCAGGTATATTTAAGAGTTTCCTTTACAACTTCCAATTACAAAAATGGCAAATCATTTTATTCATCCCAACTCTAATTGCTAAACTGATTGCCTTCATCAAGGAAATCAAAACAGCAAGGATGAGATGCCAGGCCAAACTCTAGAAGGAAGTAAATATCCAGAAAAGTAAACAGCTTTTTCCCTGAGGACATTTGCTAATCCAGAGAAAATTGAGTTGCAATTTACAGGGCATCAAGATTGTGGAGTATATAGGTCAAGGTCTAGACCCCTGAGGAACCAAACTGCAGATAAGCACTTTCAAGGGGAACTCTGAAGTTAAAGCTGAACTTCCTTGTGCAGGAAACACAATGAGGGTGGGATTTCATGCTACGTGGAACAGAGAAGGAAAATGGAATTTTAAAACCTGTCACTTAAAAATGGTAGCCACAAATGAACTCTTACATGGATTTCCCTATCTCATATTTGTGGTGGGTGGGGGGTAAGGAATCCTCAAGCTGTAAATTTGGTTTAAAATGTCTCTGGGATGTTTATATATCTGGGGATGTAACAGGAGCAAACACAAATCCAAACTGGAGAAGAAACTTCACTCTAAACCCTAAGGAATCTCAAAAATAATGTTTTCATGAAAATCAGTAGTACACAGTAAAAAGTCACCAAGCATACGAGTCAATATGATACCTTGAGTGAGAACAAAAACACAAACACCCAACAAAAAAGGATGCACAAAGATGTGAGATATTCGAATAATCACACAGAGATTATAAAACAAATAGACCTGTAATGCTTGAAAAAATAAGACGAAATCGGAAATATCTGGGGGAAGTGGAAAATACAAAATGTGACCTACAAGATACAGGGGGAAATGTCTTAGGAAATGAAAATAAAATATCTAATTTTCTTTTTGGGGGGGGCAGTACTGGGGATTGAACCCAGGGGCATTCTACCTCCGGGCTACACCCCCAGCCCTATTTCTTATTCTTTATTTTGAAACAGGGTCTCACTAAGTTGCAGAGGCCTCACTAAGTAGCTGAGGCTGGCCGCGAACCCAGATCCTATGGTCTCAGTCTCCTACATACTGGGATTACAAGCGTGCGCCACGGATGCCCGGCTTAAAATATCTAATTTTAAAAACTGAACTAGAAGGTTCAGTGGTAGAGTGCTTGCCCAGCATATGCAAGGCCCTGGGTTCAATCCCCAGTACCACAAAAAGCCAATGAAACAAAACAACAACTGAATTGGATGTGTTCAGACTGGACAAGCAAGAGAGTTATTGAGCTGGAAAACAGACCATTAAAAAAATAAACTCAATGTATAGAGAGAAAATAAACTAAAGAAAATATGAAAAGTGAGTTAAGAGACAAGAGAAGAGTGTTTTCTTTGAGAAGCAAGTAAGAGCTGTGGAACAAGGACAATATTTGAAGAAACAAATGACCTAATTTTCCAGAGATGATAAAAGATACCAACCCACATATTCAAAGTTTAAAGAATCACAAACTAGAAGCCGGGCAAGGTGGCGCACGCTTGTAATCCCAGTACTTTGGGAGGCGGAGACCGGAGGATCCAGGTTCGCGGCCAGCCTCAGCTCTCTCTCTCTCTCTCTCCCTGTCTCTCTCTCTCCCTGTCTCTCTCTCTCCCTGTCCCTCTCTCTCTCTCTACTTAGTGAGGCCCTCCGCAACTTCGTGAGACCCGGTTTCAAAATAAAGCATATAAAAAAAAATAGGGCCGGGGGTGTAGCGCGGAGGTAGAACACCCCTGGGTTCAATCCCCGGTACCGTAAAAAAAAAAAAAAAGAATCACAAACTAGATAAATAAGAATATATCCAAATTAGATATTTCATGGTGCAAAGTACAGAAAAACAAACACAGAGAAAGTCTTAAAAGCAACCACAGAAAAGGATAAATTAGTGTAGTAACTATACTTTCTTATTTTCTGTATTCTTGATGCTCTGGTCTCACTGACACACCTTCAAGGTTTAGCTAATTCCTAGAGAAAGTAAACAACTCACACCTTTCATATGCAAATTACCAGCCAATCCTAAAATCACCCAGTCTCACTCATTCTGTAATAGTTCATTTTTCCCCTTTTGGTACTGGGGATTGAACCCAGGGGCATTCTACCTTTTAGCTACCTCCCCAGCCCTTTCTTATTTTTTCTTTAGAAACAGGGTCTCACTAGGTTGCTGAGCATCTCACTACTTGGCTGTCCTTGAACCTGTGAGCCTCCTGTCTCAGCCTACCAAGTACTGCGATTACAGGCAGGCATGCACCACCATGCCCAGCTTGCAACAGTTAATTTTATGTGTCCAGTTGCCTTGGCCATGAGATGTCCAGACATCTGAGCAAGAGTATGTCTGTGTGGATATTTTTAGATGAGATTAATATTCAAATAAATAGACATAGTTAAGCAGTTGGTCCTTCCTAATTTGGGTGATCCTCTTCCAATCAACTGAAGAATCAATAAGCTCAGTAAGAGGAAACTCCCCCAGGCTCACTGCTGGAACTAGGGCATTGCTCTTTTCCTGCTTTTACACTCAAACTAAACAATTGTCTCTTCTTGGATCTTTTTTTTTATGCTTTTTATTGGTGCATTGTAGTCTCACATCACAATGAGTATCAGTTTGGTGTTAACATACATGCACACAGCTCTTGGTGTCCCTCCCCCGTCTCTCCCCCCCCAATGTAGCACTGAGAATGATGTTAGTATAATCTCATATATACACATTGTTTATGACAGTAATTCTATAGATTCACTTCTTTCTTGCCCTTCCCCTTCCCTTGTACCTCTTCCCTTGCACCACTGAGGGTTCTCCATTGTCATTGAAGTCCCTTATGTGTCCCCACTACTCCCTAAGTTGCGCATATTAATGAAAACATATGTCCCTTCTTTTTTTGTGATTGGCTAATCTCACTTAACATAATGTTTTCCAGATCTTTCCATTTTCTTGCAAATGCTGTTATTTTGTTCTTTTTTATTGCTGACTGCCAGCCTTTGGACTGGAACTTGCACCTTTAGCTCTCCTGGTTCTCAGGACTTTGGTCTTGGACTAGAAGTACTGGACTAGCATCAGTTCTCCTGAGTCTCCACTTAGCGGCTAAAGCTCTTGGGACTTTTCCATTTCCATAATTATCAGAGTCAAATTCTTAGGATCTATCTTTCTCACACACTCTTGATTCTGTTACCTCTGAAGGACCTTGACTAATATGCTGTCCTTCCTGCAGAAACTGCATTCCAACCTTTTGCCCATGTCTTCCTTCTACTCCTTCTGCCTCTGGACCGTCACCCTGGTGCCTCCACATGTGGCCCTGATGGGCCTGGCATGCCCCTTCCTCTCGGAAACTGCGAACAACAAACTATCTCTGTGCCTTATCATACCTGAATTATAATAAAACCTACGTTTACAAATAATTACCCTGAGAGCAACAAGCTATTGCATGCATGTATTTGAATAATATGTGACAGTTAAAAGAAACAAGATCTAATATTTCAATGTAAATAGATATGAAAAGTATATTGTAGAATGAAAAAGTGAAAAAGATATCTCTGGAAGCATAAGTGCTAACCTCATAAAAGTTTGATGTTGGAGTTTTGGTAGAGAGGAAAACAGGTAAGGGAGGAGATGCAAAGGGATTTTAGACTTATCTAATGTTTTCAAAAGTGAATGCATTCATGCTTCATCATGTAATTAAAATTAAATTTTAAAAAATTTAAGAATATCCCAAACTAGTAACTTTGAGAAAAGAAAGTATTCTTCCAAGAATGAAAGTTTTTGTTAGTTTAAATTCAAAGCACCATCTTTCACAATGTCATGTAGCTTACGCCTATTATTTGTACCAATTAAAATACAGTATTCTGTGTCTAAGATCTTTGACTCAGTCTTAGTTAAGATAATAATTGTAATGATAACAGTATGTTTCAGTGTCATTTAATGAGAAACTTTGTTACTGACACAGTGCTTTTAAAAATGAAAAGTATTGGGCTAACCAATACCCAATAAAGAAGTTCAGAGAGTATTTATATACTGGTGGTAACCATAAAATGTAAATTAAATCTACACTTATTTTGTCTCATATTATCTTAAAGTTGAATTTCTGCCTAAGTTTATAGAATGACAGTTTTCCTATAATATTCAAAGGTTTGTTTTAATAACTTCAAGGACTATTGACTTGGAATGTTGAGAATATAAGTTCTTGTTATAGGAAACAACATTTTTTAGAATTTTGGCTCTAGATAATTGTTTTTATTTCCATAAAACTGTAATTGTCATAGTTTGTATTTGCTAATTGGTTTATAATAGTTAAACACATTCTCTGACCTTCTGCCTACCCCAGTCATGTTACAATTAACTCAACAAGTTTGTATAGTTGTTTTTGTTTTTGTGTGGGGTGTTTTTTTTTTGGAGTATGAAAAGTATAATACTTTCTTGAAGAATTTATTTGTGCAAGTAAATTTAACAAGTGATTCAGATAGATTCTTTTGAAGGTGCAATGCAGAATCATATTCCATTGCACATGATTCAACAGGCATTTAAAATAAGAGTTATATGTGGAACATCAAAGAAATAACAATTAACATTCCACTGTTCCCTATGCAATAATAAATTCTCCATTGAGAAAGAGTTAAACATAAAAACAGGAAACAGTACTAAAAGAAAGCATGAGGTTTAAAATGAAAATCTCTTCAGTGAGGAAGGTCTGACTAAAATCATGTTTTTAAAATGATGGACGGATTTAGCGACATATAAATTAAAGTCTAAGTTGCCTAAATAAATAAAGTCAAAGCACAACCAATGAATGGTAAAAATACATTCATGATATAGGGTTATGGTTATAGCTTAGTGGTAGAGCTCTTGCCTAGCATGCATGAGGACTTCGGTTCAAACCCCAGCACTGCAAAAAAAATAAATCATAATACAATTACAAAGGGCTAATTTAATAAAATCTATATAAACATTATAGAAAAATGGGCAAAGGTCATTAACAGACAGAAAAGAGAATACAGAAAGAATACAGAAGAAAATATAACTTGATAACTTTTTAAAAAGAAAATCACAACTACAATAAAATACTGATTTTCACTTATCAAATGAGAAAAATTATAAAAGATATTATGCAGAAATGGGCACTCTTACTTTGAGGTGGGAATTTCACTTCGTAGAGTCTCTATGGAGATTTTTCAATGCACATAATTGTCTTTCCTTTATTTTACTTCTAGAATTATCATTCAGATATATTCCAATAAATGTTCAAAGAGCTATGTAGAAATAATTCTTTGTAGTACTACTTCTAACAGCAAAAAACTGAAATAGCCCTGACTCCCATCTGTAGAGGTTGCTTAAATAAATCATGATGCAGCCCTAGCAAGGAATGCAAATTCAATTATAGAATAATATCTAAGACATCGTGTTACATGGAGAAGGTGCAGAGCCCTGTGGACTGTGGGTTTGTTTCTAGACTACATACACATAGAAGAATATGTATAGATGGCATCTTAGGAAGCACACAAAACTGATAGCACTGATAACACTAAGGGACAAGATTTATTTTTCATTGTACTCTCACTGATGTCTTTTGAGTTTTTTACCAAGTGCACATATTACGTACTTTAAAAATTAACTAAACTTTGGGTGGGGGAGAATATGTAAGTGTATGTAAATGCTTGATAAAATTGGACAATTTGGGTACAACATAGTTTTCCAAAAAGATTAAAGAATATCCAGAAACATTTATATTGCTCTTTATGCAAGTTATGATGAAATAAAAATAATACATTTATAGCAAAAAATAAAAAAGAGTAGCCAGATAAAACTTTTTTTTTTGCAGTACCGGGGATTGAACCCAGGGGCGTTCTACCTCCGTGCTACACCCCCGGCCCCTATTTTTTATACTTTATTTTGAAATCGGGTCTCACGAAGTTGCAGAGGGCCTCACTAAGTAGAGAGAGAGAGACAGAGAGAGAGACAGAGAGAGAGAGAGAGCTGAGGCTGGCCGCGAACCTGGATCCTCCAGTCTCTGCCTCCCAAAGTACTGGGATTACAAGCGTGCGCCACCACACCCGGCCAGATAAAACTTTAGAGATGCAACATTATAGTAATTATAGATCTCAAAGTGCACATCTGGGTAAATAAGAATACTTAAATTATATCAAGATAGCAGTAGAATTTTATCAATCTATAATTTCAGCTGTCTTTCTCTTCTGTGGAGTTAAGTTCAAGTTATATAGCGCTTACAAAGTATCAAAATACTAGTCATGGGGAGGGAACAAAGTAGTCCTAGCGCTCGAATCACCTGTCTACACAGGTCTCCACTGGGTCACACCCCCTGTCACAGTTGGTCTTCAGTCATCAGTCCACACAGCTTAGCAAGAAGTTGTCCTCATTCCTATCCAGATGGGAGAATCAGGATATGTCCTCTCTGCTCCTCCCATGAAATGGGATTCTTTTTCCTCCTGTATTTGTGCCACACTGAGGATCATGACTCTTGGCCCTGTCTCCTTAGATACCAAAGGCACTACCTCCAAGTCATATCAGCTACTCTGTCCCCAAGTCTCTGTAAGTTCTGGCACCTCCCCTGCTGTCAGTATGGAGAGCAAGGAACAGAGGCTCCCTCTCCAGGGCCCGGAGACTGTCTGACTTCATCACCTCCCCTCCATATAGCCTCACTTCCTTCGGCCCTGGGGAATCTTTTTCTAGTGTAGTAAAACAAGAAGCTGTGCTCTTTCTCAGTGTTTCTCAATAACATTCTGTCTATGCCCGGGATCTTCTAACTTCACCTAAGGCTCAGACTTTTAGAACACATGCTTGTGTCTACCTCGTTACATCATTTACCCGTGGGAAGGATCTCAGGGTCAACTATCCTCATAAAAGCAGAAATTGTACGAGAAAAAGAACATAGGTTAGTGCTCAGTATTGCTGCCCTAAATACAGTGGAAGGCATTTAAAGTGGTAGGACCTCGGAGTTAGATACTTAGGTTCAAATTCTGACCTTCCATTTATTGACTATGTGACCTTGAATAGTCACTCAACCTTTCTGTTTATCAGTTTCCTCATTGGTAAAATGGAAACAATAATAGTACCTGCCTCATAGAGACTTTGTAAAGATATGAAGAGTTCATATCTGAGCTACTGCTTTATGGTATGGACTCCACAATGTTATCCACTACTATTATTATTAGTAATAACAGTAGTGTTCTTATGAATAATTATTATTATCACTGTCTTCACTTCTCACAAAACATGACTGGTTGTCCATTGCTTCTGCAATGGACTATTTACTATAATATTTTCATCCTCAAAGGGACTTAGAACTATTTAAGGGGGAGCAGTGACAGAGGATTGGAGGCAAGGCTAATGCCCTGGAAAATTTTGGAACACAGATACAGAAGACAGACTGAAGAATGCAGAATACATTTGCGTGCGTGCGTGCGTGCGTGTGTGTGTGTGTGTGTGTGTGTGTGTGTTCCTGGAGATTAAATTCTACCTCTAAGATACACCCCTAGCTCTATTTTTTTATTTTGAAACAAGGTTTCACTAAGTTGCTGAGGGCCTCATTAAATTGCTGAGGTTGGCTTTAAGCCTGGGATCCTCCCATCTCAGCTTCCCAAGTACTGGGATTATAGGCATTTGTAGAAAATGTTTACTTTCTTTAAATAACCAGCTCTGCAATCATTCTTTATGTTTCTAGCAGTCTATGTAGTTGTCTTCCTTCAAAGGAAGATTTTTTTTCACATTTAACGGGTTTTCTTGGTTTTAGGGTGGAAAGGTATCTTTCTTTTTTTCTTTCTTCTTTCTTTAACCTCTAAAGTCAACGCAGGTGAGGGTGGGTGGGCAACGGGATGTTTTTAACTAGCATGTGACGTATAGTTGGGTGAGTGGGAGGGTTGTTAGTATTTTTTTATGAATCTTGCTTAATACTGCCCATTAGTTCTCATGCCTGGTCAGCAAAATGCTTTAATTTTTAAGTATAGAATACATGGTTGAGTCTTTTTCTGATGAAAAGTAAATGCGGAATTGGGGAAAGCTAACATAGGCAATATGCCTGGTATTAGTCATAATGACTAAGTTAAACCTTTAAGTTTTATTATTTGTCCAAGGCAAACTGAAAGAAGAAGTTGGCACTATCATAATAACTCCCATGGCTGCAGAAACCATACTGTAAACCCATTTGGTGTGCCAACAGCCTCTTGCCACTTTTTAAACGGGCCTTGCTTCAGTAGTACAGATACCATCATTTCAGTGGATAGGTGAGAAAATAAAGATTTTCCCCAAACCTTTAGGCAAAAGTTTGTTTTCAGTCCCCCCACTTCTCTCCCCTCTTTTGGCTTTTACTTTTAAATCTTAAATGTTAATGTCGTAGGCCACAGGCATGGCAGGCAATGAGCAGAGGAAGAACCAGTGGAAAAGTGTTCAGAAATCCTGTGTTAACGAAGAGGCTTCTGAATGGGTTGCTGTGATCCACAGAGAAGGCTGGAGAAGGTAGCAAGGAGTGCTGAATCCACTATGACAGCCTTAAAACAAAGTTGGTGTCTCTTTGGACTTTAAAATTGTTCCTATGCAGCTTATTTTACTTTTGTTTAGTCAAATAAACAAGAGTGTTTTTCCATGCAAGATATAAATAAAAATAAAAATGGCTGGGGGGTGTAGCTTGGAGTTTTGGAGTTGGAATGCCCCTGGGTTCAATCCCCAGTACCAAAAAAAAAAAAGAGTTGTTACCACTCAACATCCCTCTTCATTGTATTCTACTATTTACCTTCATGGAAATTTAGTCTTCACATCATTTGACAACGTGAAGCAAACAAGTAGAAGAAGCAAACTTAAGACCTGCAAAAGGATGAGCTGGGCGTGGTGGCACACGCTTGTAATCCCAGTACTTGGGAGGCGGAGACCGGAGGATCTGGGTTCGCGGCCAGCCTCAGCTACTTAGTGAGGCCCTCTGCAACTTCGTGAGACCCAGTTTCAAAATAAAGTATAAAAAATAGGGCCAGAGGTGTAGCTCGGAGGTAAAACGCCCCTGGGTTCAATCCCCGGTACCGCAAAAAAAAAAATTAAAAAAAAAAAGACCTGCAAAAGGAAAAAGGCACGATAAGCACCTCAGAGAAAATAATTTGGATAATTTCAATATAAAAGTAGGAAACACAGCCCTTGGGAAAATTTATGAAGCCCTTGAAATCTTTGCAGAAACTGACTGTGCATGATCATACTAACAAAAAATCAACAACATAAATAGAAGAATGCCATATTCTACTATCATACCACTTGTCAAAAAACCGGTGCCCAAAAATTCAACATTTGATTCATTCCTTATTGCAAATCAATGAATAGCTAAAAGCTAAATCTTATCATGTGAAATAAAATAAACTTATTGAATGAATTTTGCTTTGTTTTTTAAGCTAATGCCCCAATTAATAGTGATCACGAGGATCTATTGCATCACACAGAACCTGAGGACTTTTTAAAAACTCAAACCTTAAGTCTCTATTCCTCGTTCTCAGTTAAGAGTCCCACACAAAATCAAAGTCTTCATTATTTTTCCAAACCTCAGAAAACAGTGCACGTAAAAATCTGGGTACAGTGTGTTCAGCTTTTGAACAATGTGTTCTACGTTACAATCTTAAGAAGGGCCTTGAAGCCCTGGTGTTTAGAAGAAACATTAGATTCAAGGTCTTAAAGCTACTTTCTATTAAGATGGTTGTGATTCTACATAGTTCAAATATACATATCTTAAATTTAGATGTTTAAAAAAAACTCAACAGAGATTACCTTAGATCATAGGATTTGACTGGATCTAAGCCTATAGCAATAAAAGATATTTCTCTCCCACATACTATCTCCATTAGCACACAAAACAGCAACTAAACAAATCCAGACTAATTGCTTTGATTAAAACCATGAATTCAGAGTATGCCTTGCAGGATAGCTTTGGTGGACAGACTACCTCTGGGGGCCCCACATCACACCATGTGTCTCTGCTTCAGATCTTCCCTTGTGGTCCACAAAGGGAAAGGTTCAACATGGAAATAAAAACGGACTCAATGTTTCTCAAGTCCTGAGGAAAAGCAGGGCAGGTTTGTTCTTACAGCGAGTCATGTTTTCGATTTGAAAACAACCAGGCTCCCTGGCTTCTGGCTTTGTTCACGCTTCTCAGATTTCACCATCTAGATTGTAATATTTTTGCCAAAAACACCTTCTGCAGGATTCAACAGCAACTAAACTAAAGCGCTATGGCAGAGAGGGAACTGAGACTGTCTCTGATGTTATTGTCTTACCCTCCATGAATAATGTGGTAGAGGGTCATGAGCAAGACTAGAATAAAGAATCTAAGGCAAATGTGCTTAACCTGGGATCCTAGGGTAGAATTTGAGAGGTGCAAGACCATGGTGAGGAAAATAATTGCTATTTCTTTCACTAAAATTTAACTTGACATTTTCCTTGATGATAAGTATAAGCAATAAACAACAGCAATATTAGCAGCATCAGTGGTGTGGTGACACATGCCTGTAATCCCAATACCTGGGAAACTGAGACAGGAGGATTGTAGGTCCAAGGACAGCCTCAGCAACATAGCGAGATTCTCAGCAACCTAGCAAGACCCCGTTTCAAAACAAAAAAATAAATAAATAAAAAGGGCTAGGGGTGTAGCTTGGAGGTAGAATGCCCCTGGGTTCAATCCCCAGTACCACACACACACACACACAAACACACACACACATACACACATTAGCACCATCTATGACTTTCTCACCATTAGAAATCACAAACATTTTCATATCATGCTGTAGTTGCTATAGATCTCTAATATTATCATTTGTGTTTTGCATATACAATGTGGATACAGGGCACAAGGGGAAGTAGTTTGCTTCCATAAGAAGAGATAAAAGTGAGCTACCATATTTATGTTTTCATCAGGATGTCCTTTTTATTGTACTATGTTATAGTTATATTTTCACAAAAAAATGAAGGTTGGAAACAAAGCTTTGTGTGACTGCTAAGTCACATTCTTTATCATGCTTGCTCCATTGTCAGTAACAACTTAAGGTGACTTAAATGAAAAGGATAATTTTCTAGGAAAATACAAAGAGTCAAAGCCAATTCAAGAAGGGGTAAAGTAAAAATCTAAACAGACCAATAATTGTATAGTAAATTGAAAAAAATGACCAGAAGTTACCCAGTGATATACTGAGATCTTGAGAATGGATTGTGTGTATCTCTTCCCATTCCTGTGTTCATTGACATCACATCTGTAGGTTGAAATCTACCACGATAGGATAGTAGCATTTATATCACAGAAATCGGCAATGCTTACAAAACGGGGACTTTTCTTTTAGAAAGCCAGTTGTTGAACATTTACCAGCATGTCCTTGGAATTACTCCTCCATCCAAAGTAGCTCAAGTCCAAGTGGTTTTCCAGTAAAGTTCTAGCAACTATTCAAGGACAGGCAATTACTGTCTTCTATTCCTTACTGTTTATGTTTTTATATTCCTCTTTACATAATCTTTAAATTCTTAATGTTAAGCAAAACTTTTTGAACAAGTTTTCCACACTCTCTGTTTCTAATCTTCTTCCTGTTATGTTTGAATCTATTCCAATCAGGCTCTCATCCCACCACTCTACTGGAATTGCTTGTGTCAAAGTCATTATGACCCCAATGTTGGATAAATCCCATGGTCAGCTTACATTCTTATCTTACTTGACCAATCAGCACTACTTGACACAGTTGATCATTGCCTCTTCCTTGGAACATACTCTCCACTTGGCTTCTAGGTCATCACACGCTACTAGGTTTGCTCCTACTAACTTGCTATTTCTAAGTTGCTGATTCTTCTTCATCTTCCTGATATTTAAACTTACTATTATGGTTTGTCCTCTAGAATCATCTCGATTCCCAGTGTGGTGGTTTTAAGAGGTGGTGGAAGCTTTAGAAGGCCTTGATGGAGGAGAATTAGCTCAAAAGAGCATTGCCCTTGGAAGGAATTAATGGTGGTCTCACAGAGTAAGTTAGTTCTCAGGAGAACAATTGTTACAAAAAGAGAAGACTGACCGCTCCCCATTCCCTGGCTTCCGGTCCTGCCATGTGATCTCTCCCACATGCATTCCTACTATTGTGATGCCATCCTCCATGAGACCTTCACCAGCCCGATCTTGGGATTTTAGTCTCTACAACTATAAGCTAAATAAACTTCTTTTCTCTGTACATTTCCCAGTCATGTATCTAATACAGCAACACAAAATGGACTATGACAATTGCCCAATGGCTCTGTCCTTATAGCTGCTCTCAATCTATACCAACTCTCTAAAAATTCTTATCTACTTCAAAAATTTATATACATTATATATGCTGGTGAAATTCAAATTTATGTCTCTAGCATGGACCTCAATCTTTGATTTCAAATTCATGTATTGACTTGTCCACTATACTTCACTATCAGTTTGTCTAATAGACATCTCAAATTTGACATGTCTAGACATATAGTTATTGTCCCAGTAAAATAACTCATAGCATATTTATGCTCACACAATAAACAACTTAAAATTGAACAGAATTAAAGAAACTGTTTTCAGGCATTGAACAAAAATAATACAGGTATGATTCTTGAAAGAAGAAAAATCCATGAGGTGAGCTGCAAATACTCCTTAGCTTTCTACCTGGAAGTACTTTACAAATAATAGCACAGAGAAGTAGATTTCAAATACAGATCAGAAATCATGCTGAGTAGAAAAAGCAAAGGGAAAATTTTGAGAAACGTTATTAGAGAAGAGAGAGCTATATAGAACAACAGTTCCATACATTTTATAGAGATCTCTTTTGGTGTCTATATGGATACTAAGCTATACATGCATAGAGCAAGACTCCAAGAAATCTACTAGGGAAAAACTACTCAAAGGCTATGAAATTAGCCGATTCCAAAGCTCTCACAATGCTTGCATACAATCAAGTTCTGACAAACTAGAGTGAAAAGATTCGGGAATACCCAGACACTTAATTTGGTCCTCAGAAAAAGACACATTTTAGGTGAAAATTTACTCTAGCAATAGAATAAGGGCTCTTCTCCCTTCACCCCCCAAAACAGCTTATAATCAAGTAGAATCAAGCTGAGTAAATTTCCTGCCGTATAAAACAAAATCTAGCAGTGTTTAATGGAATATATGCTCTAAGGCATATTCTCATCAAATTCTCGATAAATGTATCATCATAAACATACAATAAAAATTACTAGACATATGAAGAAGCAGAAAAATTAAAATGAAAAAGAGGAAAAAAAACAGTAGAAGCCCAAAAATAACAGCAATATTGGAACTGTCAAGAACTTTACATTAACTGTTATAAATATTCCCAAGTATTAAAGACAAAGGTACCTGTTGTGAGTGAATAGAAGCAGAATCTAAAGAGGGGAATGAAATTAAGGGTAAAATAGAATGGAAATTCTAGAACAGAAAAAAAGTATTCGAAATAAAAAAATCACTGCAGAGATGTAGCAGTAGACTATGCATTGAAAAAGTAAAGATTAGTTTTAGAGATTGGGGGAGAAAAAACTGTCAAATCATGCCACAGATAGAGGAAAATGAAACTTAAAAAAAAGAAAACTGCCTCAGTAGCGTGTGAAACAATATCAAGTTATCTAACAAATCTGTAATTGGAATTATGAAAAAATTATGTTTTGAAATTGAAGGCAAAGTAAAATTATATTGCAATAACCAAAATCTAATACAATTCCTAAATAGTAAACCTACACCTTAGGCTTGAGGAAATGACACCAGATAGAAACTTGTGCTATACACATATATGCATATACGTGTGTGTGGTAATATAAAATTTGTATTTATATAAATATATCATGTTTAGCTGGGCGTGGTGGCACACACTTGTAATCCCAGTACTTTGGGAGGCGGAGACCAGAGGATCCGGGTTCGCGGCCAGCCTCGGCTCTCTCTCTCTCTCCCTGTCTCTCTCTCTCTCTCTCTCTCTACCTAGTGAGGCCCTCTGCAACTTCGTGAGACACAGTTTCAAAATAAAGTATGCCAGGCGTGGTGGCGCACGCTTGTAATCCCAGTACTTTGGGAGGCGGAGACCGGAGGATCCGGGTTCGCGGCCAACCTCAGCGCGCATGCGCGTGCGAGCAAGCGGGCACGATCTCTCTCTCTCTCTCTCTCTCTCTCTCTCTCTCTCTCCTTAGTGAGGCCCTCTGCAACTTCGTGAGACCCGGTTTCAAAAATAAAGCATAAAAAATAGGGCCGGGGGTGTAGCGCGGAGGTAGAACGCCCCTGGGTTCAATCCCCGGTACCTCAAAAAAAAATATCATGTTTACATGTATTATATTTATATATATTAATTTATAATGAATATAATACCAAATATATGTATGTATATAATACATGTTTATATAATAATATTTAAACCAAGCATTAAAATACACAGAGAAATATAGAAAACAAGACACTAGGTAAATTAAAAATGGATTACCAAAAAGAAAAAAAGGCATGAACAAAAAAGAAAGAATAAAACCAGAGAGGACAGGCAAAATAACAGTAATAATAATAGTGTTTCAAAGGTAGACCCAGTGTAACATAGCAATAGTTACATTAAAGTAAATGATCCATTCAGTGTGGTGGCCCATGCCTATAATCCCAGTATTTGAGAGGCTTAGACAGAAGGATCTCAGGTTCAGGGTCAGCCTCAGCAACTTAGCAAGGCCCTCAGCAACTTAATTAGACGCTGTTTCAAAATAAAAAATACAAATAGGGTGGGGGGCTGTAGCTCAGAGGTAGAATGCCCCTGGGTTCAATTCCCAGTACCCCCCCAACACACACTCACACAAAATAAATGACCCACACACCAATTAAAAGTTAATGATAATAAAATGGGAAGATAGAAAGCCGGGCGTGGTGGTGCACACTTATAATCCCAGTACTTTGGGAGGCAGAGACCAGAGGATCCGGGTTCGCGGCCAGCCTCAGCTCTCTCTCTCTCTCTCTCTCTCTCTCTCTCTCTGTCTCTCTCTCTCTCTCACTCTCTCTCTCTCACTCCCTGTCTCTCTCTCTCCCTCTCTCTCTACCTAGTGAGGTCCTCCGCAACTTCGTGAGACCCGGTTTCAAAATAAAGTATAAAAAATAGGGCCGGGGATGTAGCGCAGAGGTAGAACGCCCCTGGGTTCAATCCCTAGTACCGCAAAAAAAAAAAAAAAAGAATAAAATGGGAAGATAGAAATAAACATTTTAATAGACCCAACTGCATGTGGTCTACAAACAAAGAACCCACATTAAAGTAAAATAATAGATGAATTCCTACAATGATCAAGAATCAATAAAATATGCCTGCTAGTACTATCGTTAGTTAACATCATTCTGAGAAAGTTGGCCAATGCAATTGGATAAGAAAGCAAATTAATAAATAGGAAAATTGGAAATGAGGAAGAAAAACTAACCTGTTTGCAGGTAGCATCATTGATTGTCTAGGTATAAAACTTGAAAGAATAATATGAGAAGTAACTAGGATTTATAAGAAAGATCAGTAGACTACTAATTTCAAAATAAAAAATGATAAATCTTAATAGCAAAACAATATACATCACCTAAGAGTTAAACTTACAAGAAGTGTGCAGAATCTCTGAAAAGAAAGCCACAATATTGTTATTGAAGAACATAAAAGAAAACTTGTCTAAATGAAGAACTATCTCATGTTACTAAGAAGACTTAATATTGTCAAGATGTCAACTATTCCCAAATAAATAAACAAACATGCTGCAATCCCAGTTGGTTTGATGATTTATTTTTGGAAATTCAAAAAATGATTCCAAAGTTCATCTGGAAGAATACATAAATTAAGTAAGAGATTTTTTTTTAAATTGTAGTAATGATCAGACCTTGTTCTTCTAGAAAATAAGTGTATTGACATACAAAGTGAGTTAAAATATTGTGGTAATGCCATAAAAGCAAGCAAACAATGGAATAAAACCTAAAACTGCTTCTGTATAAGCATAACATTTGTGTTAACAGTAGCATCTTAAATAAGCAGGAAAGAACAAATTAGTCTAAATGGCAATGAAACTCATAACTAACAATTTTGGAAAAACAACCTAGATTCATACTTTATATTACTTTCAAAACAAATTCCAGATTTATTAGAGATTTAGATATGAAAATATGTTCTACAATATATAATCTCAGTATGGAAATGAAAATGTCTCCTAAAATAGAAAACACACAAGAAAATATTAAACTTACTATAAAAACCTTTTCAGTTAGTAAAAGAGTACATGGTAAAGAAAAATAAAATTTGCAAGTGACTGAGAAAAATATCTGTCACATACCTTGAAGGAAAAGCTCATATCAATTCACAGAAAGTTGGCAAAGGCACCACAAGAAACAAAAATAATTGTCTATATTGGGAAATTCTTTTTTTTATATTGGGAAATTCTCAAAAGAAGATATAATTATTTGCCGTCTAGTAATTAAAAGTGCAATTTAGGAAGTATTCCATGTTAGAGTGTGGCAAAGCTTTATGTATGCATTAGTTATAGAAATATAGAAACTCTCACACCCTAATGAAAGAGTATAGATCTGTATAACCTTTCTGAAAAGCAGACTGGAATTCTGAAAATTTTATAACATACCACTTAGAGAAATTAATATCAATGAAATAAAAGTGGATCTCTCCAAGTGGATATTCATGACATCTGATTAGAAAATATCAGACTAAAATGGGCTCTACATGGTTTTCTCCAAGAAATCAATTCAAAACATCAATGTAAAGAGAGAGAGAGAGGGAATCTTTGATAAAGCTAGGAGACACGTATAAGCTTCAACTACGAAATGGGAGGAAGAGCTGCCTGCATGGAAGGTCAAATAGGAATGCAGGGAAATACCTAAACCAACAGTGATGGTTGGAGATCTCAAAGAAGTCAGGCAGAACACAGTTCTCCAAGAATATGTGAGGGGCAAAACCACAACCCTTGCCTGGAACAATGGGAACACGATGACTGGGTCTTTTGGGGATCTTCTCTGGACTCTCTCTGAACCCAGAGAACAGGCAGGTAAGGTAGAGCTAAACAAGGAAACATACATCTTTACAAGAAGCAATGTATCATTGAGGGAAGGTGGAAGAAATGGATCTTGAATTATGAGCAGGCCAGCAACTGCTGATTTCTTTGATTTAGGAAGAAATGAAGATTAAAAAAGTTTAGGTGCACACAAAACCCCGAGGCATAAGCTTAGCTGTGAAGTAAAGTTACTGCTTGCCCGGAATACTGCTTTACTCTCTCCCTTGAGGGAACCTTTTGCAAATATCTGGATGAATCTACCTCATTCACAAAAGTAATAACTAAAAAAAAACAACAAAAAAAAAAAAACAAAAAAAACCAGCCAAGTATCGATGCAAAGTTACTTTCAGGAAAGGGAAGGAAATATGTGGAAAAAAGAAGTGGCAGATGATGAACACACATCAGAAAAATATCGCCACTGCTTCGTTAAAACTCATGACCAAATATATGGTCATGATTACAAGGCACCTAATGAATCAAAACGCTGAAAGCAGAGAACTGGAGGAGAGGAAACATGAGCCGGCAGAACTTAAGAAATAAATAGAAGAAGAAAAGAATCCATCCAAGAAATCAAGGCTGCATTAAGCAGCACAAAGAGCCATCGTTGAGATCACACTAAGGGACAGAGGAGTAGGATTCAGAAAAGCAAGCAGCATGATAAGATATGAAAGACAGGAAGACAAAAGAGTCAACCCAAACCAAATAGAACACAAAGGAAAAATTTAAGACATAATTTTGAAGAAGGAAAAGATTTAAATCTATACCTTGAACTGGAAGCCCATACCAAAAAACAACAATTACCAAAGGGAAAATCTTATGTAATAGATTCAACACTGACATATATCCTAGTGATAGCACTGATCGTCAAAGACTTAAAAAGAAAAGGAAAAAAAAACAACTTTAGGCATGCAGACAAAAATGATTAAGTCATCTATGTGTCGCGACACAGACCCGAACTGCTACGTCGGCAGAAGCGGCAGCGGCGCCATCTTGGTCAAACTGCGCCGAGGGCTACTGGCATTGCGGCTTCTGCAGGCCACCAACAAAGAAGCCAGGGAGCTCTTCTAAAACCAGCACTGCAGAGCATCAGCGACAAAAGTGAGCAGCAGTTTGATCCACACTCGGCAGAGTCCCCAGGGCCCGGAGGCCTGACCAGAGCCTGCGGCAGTGGCTGAGCCCACCCCCCACCCCAGAGATTAAGAACAGCGCTCAACGAGACCATAAGCCAACGAGCTGCCCCAGGGGGAGACCACCCAGCATGGCCACAGGGACTCACGGGGTCTGAGACAGTGCAGATTGCCCCGGAGGAGGCAGGAGTGGGGTCTGCTGTGGGACGCAGAAGACGCGTGGATAAGTAGACAATCCCTTGTGACATTTGGGTGGGACAGACTTGCAACCCGGGGGTAGCAGCACCTTTATAGAGTCCCCGGGGATAGCCACAGGACATACAGTTGTGATACCTGGGGAAAATTGGACCAAACCAGCCCTCTCTGTGGAAAACGTGAAGTTGCCCCGATTCACAGAACTGGGGCAAAGCGACAACCACTGCTTCTGCAGGCAAAGAGAGGCACAAGCCCAGGGCCCCCTGCTGGTGCCTCCTACCATAGGTGTAGACAGAGAGAGACACAGGGACAGCCCAAGTGGAGACCGCGGAGACCCACACTTGCAGAGAGAGGGGCAACAGCGGCACTGGTCCCACGCACATGTAGTGAGAGGCACCAGGCAAGGGTCCCAATAGCTGAAGGAGACCAAGAACTGGGCCTGCAAATAGACATTATACTGAGCAAGTGAGAATAACCACTCAGTAAAGGCCACTCACCTTTAAGGTTCACCTGGTAGCAACTATCTACCCCCAGGATAAGAAAATATAAAGGGAGAGGGATTTGACATAGGATACCTATAGAGTGAGAGAGGAAGAGCTACCAAAAGCAACAAAGGTATAAACATAAGAAACCTGAAACCATGAAAAGGAAGAATAGAAAAGAAACAATGAGCCCCCACAGTCCCACAACAACAGAACCCGCCAACTCAGAAGTGTAAAGATTGCCAGAAGGACAATTCAGAACTTCAATAGAGGAAATGATACAGGATTTCCGAAAAGAATTCAGAGAGAGCCTGATAGAAATGAAGGAGCAAATAAGCAGGAATCAAAAAGAAGCTCTGAAGGAAGTGAAGGATGCAATAATTGAAATGAAGGCATCAATACAGTCCATCAACAATAGACTAAACCACATGGAAAACAGAATCTCACTCTTAGAAGATGACCTCTCCAAAAAGGAACACATAGTATATAAATTAGAAAAAAACAATTCAACAGCATGAATTGGACATTGAAGAGATCTCAGCCAGTCTTAAAAGAGCAAACATAAGAATAATAGGCATAGAAGAGGGATTAGAAGCTGAAACTAAAGGAATCAATAATCTATTCAGAGAAGTAATAGAAAATTTCCAAACATAGAAAGAGAGGTCGATACACAGGTACAGGAAACATAGAACCCCCTATAGACAGGATCAGAGAAGAGGTTCACCACGCCACATAATAATCAAACTGACTAATGTAGAGGCCAAGGAGATAATCTTAAAGACAGAGAAAGCAAAAGAGCAAGTAACATTCAGAGGCAAACCAATAAGAATCACTCCCGACCTTCCAAATCAAGTCATGAAAGCCAGGAAGGCCTGGAGCGACATATTCCTAACTCTGAAAGAGAAACCTCATAAATACATGGACACTGCTGAATGAGGAATGGGTCAGAGAAGAAATAAGGGGAGAAATTAAGAAATTCCTAGAAACAAATGAAAACAGAGAGACAACATATCAAAATCTCTGGGACACCCTGAAGGCAGTACTAAGAGGAAAATTCATAGCACTGAGTGCCCACATAAGAAGAACAGAAAATCACCAAATAAATAACCTAATGACACACCTCAAAGCCCTTGAAAAACAGGAACAGTCTAACC
>PVJS01006521.1:0-59489 GCA_004027185.1 Glis glis | reverse complement strand
GTACTTGGGAGGCTGAGACAGGAGGATCGCAGGTTCGCAGCCAGTCTCAGCTACTTAGTGAGGCCTCCGCAACTTAATGAGACCCTGTTTTGAAAATAAAGAATAAGGCCGGGCGTGGTGGCGCACGCTTGTAATCCCAGTACTTTGGGAGGCGGAGACCGGAGGATCCGGGTTCGCGGCCAGCCTCAGCTCTCTCTCTCTCTCTCTCTCTCTCTCTCTCTCTCTCTCCCTGTCTCTCTCTTTTTCTCTCTCTACTTAGTGAGGCCCTCCGCAACTTCGTGAGACCCGGTTTCAAAATAAAGTATAAAAAATAGGGCTGGGGGTATAACGTGGAGGTAGAATGCCCCTAGGTTCAATCCCCGGTACCACAAAAAAAAAAAAGAATAAAAAATAGGGCTGGGGTAGCTCGGAGATACACTGCCCCTGGGTTCAATCACCAGTACTGCAAAAAACCCAAAACATATATATGCATGTTATTTGTTAAATAGTTTTATGCATATTTACCATATACAAGGAGTTAGAGGGAGATATAGAGAAGAATCAGTCTTAACTCGCATTAAATTTAACTTGTTTCATGCAGTAATTCTTAATTTAGCTGCACATTAGAATTATTTAGAGAGTTTGTGTGTGTGTGTGTGTGTGTGTGTGTGTGTGTGTGGTATTGTGGATGGAAACTAGGGGCATTCTACCTCTGAGCTCTATCCCCAGCCTATTTTATTCTTCATTTTGAAACGGTCTCACTAAGTTGCGGAGGGCCTCACAAGTTGCTGAAGCTGGCCTTGAACCTGCGATCCTCCTGTCTCAGCCTCCCAAGTATTGGGATTACAAGCATGCGCCACCACTCCCAGTTCTTTAGAGAGCTTTTAAAGATAGCAATGTCTGAGTTGTTCATAAAGCCTTCTCAGTTGGTTTTTGGGTACAGTGAGGTTGAGAACTTCTAGTACCAAACCTGTCTTAGTCAACTGCCATAACAAAATAGTATAGACTGGTGACCCATCCAACCTAGACTAGGTAGCTTAAACAATAGAAATTTATTTTCTTACCCTTTTGGAGGCTCGGAATTCCAAGACCAGGGTGCCAGCTGATTTGGTTGCTGGTAAGGACTCTTTTTCCCAACTTGAAGATGGCTGCCTTTTTTCTGTGCCCTCATATAGTGTATGGGGAGGATTTTTACCTTTTGTTAAAATACCAATTCTATTAGAAAAGACCCCCACCCATATGACCTAAATAACCTTAATCCAGTATGTCCCATCATCCTATATATAGGACACCTATAAAACCAAATTGAGCAATTTAGTAGGTATGCTATAAAATTTTAACAGTGTTTATAGGTAATCTTATATATGGGGAAGATGGGGTATCATGGGTTAATTACCTCCTAAAAGCACTCTCCAAATACAGTCAAATCAGGGGCTTGGGCATCATCATATGAATTTGGTGGATGGTGGGAAACAGTTCAGTTCATAGCAACTACTAATCTAGCATAATATTCTAGATTGTATAGATAGCATGATGTGACATTTTATAAATCCAGATGTGTATAGAGCAAAAGAATTGGTGCAGGTGAAATCTTGTGGTTGGAAAAGCACTTGACCGTAGCACTTTTGGGTGCTATGGTCAAGAAGAACTTCAAGATAGAAAAGTATTGAGTTGGATTTTAGGTAAGTAACCTTTGATAATGAAAATTAAGAGATAGAAGAAGGAACGTAAAGACCGAAGATTGAACCGAGTTTGGTTTTACCAGTTATTTGCTGGGCAATATTAGGAGACTGCTTTGAGCTCAGTTTCTTCATACCTGCTTTTAAGTGAGATGATGTTTGTAAAGCAATTAATTCCTCCACTTTTGTGCTCCTTCTGCATACTATATACATGTAAGCTGATTTGTCAGATAAATAGGATAACATAACTATAGTTATGTTATACTATTTATAGTTAACATAATGGGATGGCAAAATGAAGGTTCAAATGTAGGAAATTTAGGTTGAAATTGAGATGCTGTTGGGATTTGGAAGTTACCAACAGGATTTGAAAATGTGGCAGAGTACAGTTGGAGATGGAGGTGAGCTCTGAGAACTAACTCAGCAGCATGAATGGCCTCTTTAAAGATGGAACCCTGTGGAGTTGCCTCTAGAGGAGTGAATAAGAGTAGTTAATTAACTTGGCAGCCTTCATAGTTTTTCTAGTATTGTTACTATTGTTCAGGATAATTTTGAGTCTGCTTTAAATTTTCCTTCAGACTCTATACTATGTTAATTTTAATATCCTCATTTTGGCAAATCTTTGTTCTGAAAGTGAACAAAACTTTCAGCCAAAGTTTAGCCACACTTAATCTGATGGAGGTAGATGGTCATCCTGGGAAATGCTACTGTCTTTCCTCTGCGCCCCGCCCCGCCCCAAATGTTATATTATGGATCTTGTTTCAGTTGGCATTTTCACTGCTGTGACTCAAAATACCTGATGACCACAACTTAGAGGAAGATTTATTTGCTTACAGTTCTGGAGGTTTCAGTCCATGTTAGGCCTGATGAAGTTTGCAGAGCTCAGGGCATGGCAGCGGGAAGAAGAGAGAGAGAGCATGAGCGGAAGGACTCTGCTCTCACATCATGGAGGCAGGAAGCAGAAAAAGAACAAGGGGAGGAGGACTACCTATATAGTCCCCAAGGCCACCCCCCAGATACCCCTCCTTAGTAACCAAGCCTCACCTCCAACATGGCTGCTTTTTCTACCATCATGAGGCAGGGAGGGCATTCTAAATCCAAACTAACAAATCTGGTTTTCATGTTTGAGTAAATTGGCTCTGAAGGCCATACTAAGAAAGATGATACGATTTGAGCAAAGGTTGGATCCTTGAAATAGGTAAAAACTTCTCAGTATAAAAACAATTCCCCACCTTACTGTCAAAGTAGAACATGATTTATAAAAAGTTTATGAAATACTGTAAGATAAAGAAGAACCAGTGGAGATATGATGGACAAAGTCAACAAGGAACATTCATAGAATGGAGAATATTCTACCATCTTCTAGATGTCTGTGAGAGAAGAGACAGGTCAGGTAGTATATTGCTAAGTAGGCCACAGGCAAGCTGTCTTATTCTTTTATCAAATATATACTTCTGTGTCCCTAACATTTTTTTTTAACTAGGTACCAATGAGAAATTGTGCATATATGAAAAGATAGTCCCTGTGTTTTACCAAATAAACTAAATGAAATTAGCAAATTTTGTAATTAGTAATTTTGAAATTAGTAATGAATTTTGTAAATTCATTTAATAAGTTATGTTTACTTTGGAGATTGCAGCAGATTTCAAAATTTGGCATTTCTTATTGCATAAGTTGATTTCCTGCTTTGGTATACTTTTAGGTTTCTTGTCCCTTGTGTGCCTCATCTTTGTTACAGCATTGCTTCTCAGCCTTTTGGCTAAGATCAAGTGTTAAGAATGTGGGTGAAAGAGGAAGTTTTCACACCTAGCAATCTGCAGAATCTGAGGTCCAAGAAATAGGTGCTATTGGGAAATGGTTACATCTATTGTGAAGGAAGGTGGTTATTAATAGTGAAAGCGGATAGGAAAAGAGGTTCAGGGGAAACATATTATTGTGGGATATAGGTAATATATGACTCAGAAGCTAAGCAGAAATAAGCACATCTACCTCATTGATGTAGTTTCCATATTTTGTAAGAGTTTGAGCTAAAAAAATTAGATTGTTACCGATTGACTTGATATTTGATGTTTCTTCTCTTTAAATGTATTTTTTAACCAACTGACAAATTACTCCTCTTGCTTTTCTTCTTCTTCTCTTTTTAAATAGATTTTTCCATGGTAGGAATCAAAATTCCATTTGTCCTGATTAAAAAGTGAGACATGTATATATGATAGAACAATGCCAATCTCAGTATCATGTATGGGGAAAGAGAGGGAGTAGGGAGGGCGCCTTGGGGGAGCTCACCAAGTGCTGTGTACGTGTATGTCCCTTTCACTCTGAACTACATTATGATATGAGGCTATAATGCACCAATAAAAGTATAATTAAAAGAAAATAAGAAGTGAGGACTCTGAGATTTTGAATTTTACTTGTTTCTAGTGGCTTCTGAAACACACAATCTTATTGTCTAAGGGTTGTTTCTATGCTTTGGCATAACTGCAGAAGCTCACTTAACCTTGTTTGCCAACGTCCCCTTAAATAGCCCCCCTCGTGTGCATGTGATATCATAGAAGCTCTGGGACTTGGGCTACGGGATCTTGACATTGCCTCTTCATCAGCAGCTTCGGTCATTTCACCTCTATGAGCCTCCACTTCTTTATCAGCAAAATGGAATCAAAGTACTTACCTGAGAGCTCTGTTCTGAAGACTGGATGGTAGTCATTGTCCTTGTCTCCTGGTTTCACAGTGGCAGGCAGGCCAAACGATTGGAGGAAAAATCTCCCCTTTGATTGGTTTCCCTTTTTGTTTTGTCAGTTCAAGAATGACTTGAAGGGAAAACTGCAAGGAACACTGAGCCTCATGGTCTTTATTTTCCCAGTATAAGATCTCTTCCTCAGCCAGGCATGGCGGCGCACACTTGTAATCCCAGTACTTAGGAGGCTGAGACTGGAGGATCGCAGGTTCGCGGCTAGCCTCAGCTACTTAGTGAGGCCCTCCGTAACTTACGGAGACCCTGTTTCAAAATAAAGAATAAAAAATAGGGCCTGGGGTGTAGCTCAGAGGTAGAATGCCCCTGGGTTCAATCCCCTGTAACACACACACACACACACACACACACACACACACACACACAAGTGGCATTAATCTAAATAAGAACCAAGTTAGTTAAGTCAGAACATTTTCATTACTGGAAGAGCATACCTCCACCCTCGTGTGGCACATGCTTCCTATGAAAGATCCTGCAATATTCTGCTTTGCTTCACTGTTATCTTTGTGGATTCATAGCAGGTGCTGTTGTCAGTAGCCTCATAATCTGTACTGCCATATCGCAGGAACTCATGAGCCCCAAAGCAAAATCCGAGCTAACAAATTCAGCCAGTGAAAAAGGTGAAAATTGACTTTCAGGTGATGATAGAATGTTGAGAAGTTGAGCTTTGGAAATTTTCTGTGGTGGTGTTACCCTGATTCTTTATCTTAGTAAAAATTCATGTGACTATATAGAAGCAACTTTCAAAATTTGATTTTTTTTCAGACTCTTGTACAAAGGTGCACCACATTGACACTGAGGGAATCAGCTTGTAGTTTTATGAGAAGAGTGTCACACCTCTAATATTTATAGGGTTGAAGATAGCTTTGAAATGTATAAAATTATAATTCACTAATAAAGGATGTTTAGTGATTGGTGTTCTACTAAAAGAAAATCTGTAGTAGAATTTATACATTTTTAACAGTGTCATTTTTGATGTAACACCAAGTTTGGAAAACTGCAATCAATATTCCTGCAATTCTATAATTGTTTCTTTGCCTTAGAAAGTTGTAGAAGAATTATTTTATTTATTCATTTATTTTTTGCGGTACTGGGGATTGAACCCAGGGGCATTCTACCTCCAAGCTACACCCCCAGCCCTATTTTTTATTCTTTATTTTGAAACAGGGTCTCCCTGAGTTGCGGAGGGCCTCACTAAGTAGCTGAGGCTGGCTGCGAACCCGGGTCCTCTGTCTCAGCCTTCCAAGTACTGGGATTACAAGCATGTGCCACCACGCCCGGCTTTTTTATTTTTATTTTTGAAACAGGGTCTCACTAGGTTGATGAGAGTCTCACTATTTGCTGAGGCTGTCCTCAAACCTGCGATCTTCCTGTCTCAGCCTCCCAAGTCCTGTGAGTAATAGTGTTTGATAGGAATAGTGTAACTTAGAATTCATAATGAAGATGAATTTTTATTGTAATTTATTTACATAAAAAGGGTTCAGTATTACAAAGCTGTATCTATATTCAGGGAACTGATTCCCCCCCAAATAACGCTTCAGTTATCTTTTTTCTCTTTCTTTTTTTTGGGGTGTGTGTGTGTGTGTGTGTGTGTGTGTGTGTTACTGGAGATTGAACCCAGGGGTGTTCTATCTCTGAGCTACACCCCCAGCCATATTTTATTTTTTATTTCAATACCGGGTCTCACTAAGTTGTGGAGGGCCTCACTAAGGTGCTGAGGCTGGCCACGAACCTGTGATCCTCCTGTCTCAGCCTTTCAAGTACTGGGATTACAAGTGTTCCAAGCTAGCTCTTCATTTATCTTAAGACTTATGCCAAGATTTATAGAGCAAAGAGTAGATTGATTCATAAGGGCACATTATAAGTAAGTGATATCACTTTGAAAGTAGACTTTGTAATTGATTTTCTGAATTAGAACAGTGTATCACAGTATTTATTTGAATCTGTTCAGTAATTGCACTGTTGACTACTCATGTCTATTGTGATTTATGCTGTAAATAAGAAGAAAAGGAAGGTGTGGAGTTACTCCTAGTTTTATTTTCTCTTCAATAGACATTAGCTTCCCACATGACAAGATGTCTCACAAGCAGATTCAACATGACCACAATAGTGCCTGGTCTTTCTTTTGTAGAGAATCATCCCTTTTCCTTAGTCCCGTTAAGCCCTACCACTCCTGTAGAGTCTCCCTCTAAAATCTGTCCTTTTCCCTCCATCCATATTTCCAGTTCCTTCCACAAGCTCAGTGTTCTTTTTCTGATATTATGGCAGTTTATGGCAAAGCTCAGAAAAATGAGAAAGCATAAATAAAGAGCATAGCAGAGTTGAGGAAGCTGTTGCTTGTGGGCCAGATCTGGGAAGGCTTACAAGCTAGGAATAGCTAGTAACATTTTTAAAGGGTCATTTTGGGGAAAAAATATACACAATAGAGATGGTATGTAGCCTGCCAAGCTTAAAATATTTACACTCTGGTCCTTAAGAAAAAACATTTGCCTGTTCCTGATGTAGGGAGCAAAAATTGGGATACAACTATAGATTGTACAGATTTGCAGTCCCACCAACAGTGTATAAGGGTTCCTGTTTCCCTACATCCTCACCAGCATTTATTATTGTTTGTATTCTTGATGATCCATTCTAACTGGAGTTAGATGAAATCTCAGTGTAGTTTTGATTTTCATTTTCCTTACTGCTAATGATGTTGAGCACTTTTTTCATATATTTATCGGCCATTTGTATTTCTTCTTTTGAGAAATATCTATTTAATTCAATTGCGCTTTTTTTCATTGGGTTATTTTCTAAGTTGTTTGTATATTCCAGATATTAGTCCTCCCTCATACGAGTAGTTTGCAAAGATCTCCCATTCTGTAGGCCCACTCTTTTGAGTTTCCTTTGCTGCACAGAAGCTTTTTAATGTAATGCCATCCCATTTATTAATTCTCGCTTTAATTTCCTGAGCTTTGGGAATCTTATTGAGGAAGTTTCTGCCAGTGCCTGTATGTGGGAGCGTTGGTCCTTTGCCCTCTTCTAGTAATTGCAAAGTCTCTGGCCTAATTCCTAGGTCTTTGATCCATCTTGAGTTGACTCTTGTGCAGGGAAAGTGAATGGAATGGTTTAATTCCATTCTTTTACATATAGATAACCAGTTTTCCCAAGGCTTTTTGTTGTGGCCCAGCTATGTCATTCCTGGGCATCTTTTCAAAGGAATTAAAGTCAGAGTATTATAGCGATCCATGCATATCCATGTTTCTAGTAGCACAGTTCATAGTAGCCGAATTATGGAACCAACCTAGGTGTCCATCAATAGATGAATGGATTCCAAAACTGTGGTCTATACACACAGTGGAATTTTACTCAGTTATAAAGAACAAAATTATGTCATCTGCAGGAAAATGGATGGAACTAGAGAATATTATGCGAAGTGAGATTAACCAGTCTCAGCAAATGGTTATGTTTTCTCTCATATGTAGACCCTAAAGAGAAATTGGGTAACAAAGGAGATTTCAGATAAAGGAGGAGAGAATCCAGTGGAGCATTGGAGGAGGTTTAGGAGAGTGGGGTGCAGGGAGAGATTTGAAGGAAGCAGTTCAAATAATGCTGAGTACATACATGAACTTATCAATACCAGTCTCAGTAACATGTATGGGGAAGGGGGGAGAACAGGGTGGGATCCAGGGGAAAACACACTAAGTCCTTTGCGCATGTATACTCCTATCACTCTGAACCTCCTTATGATGTGTAATGACAGTGCACCAATAAAAGGATATTAAAGATAAACAACATGTTTGTGGTTTTACATCACCTAGTTTGATTAGTGTTTGTACAACAAAGGTAGTAAGAAGATTACTTCTTTCTCTGTTGGGTTTAAAGAAGGTAAACATTTTAGTTCCTACATACTTGGAAATGTCTTTAACCTCCCTCTTAATTGGTGGTTCAGTTGACCCTAGTATTCTTAGACATAAAGCAATTCTCATAACCTTGGAATGATTTCTCTGTTGTCTTGTTGCATCCATGTTTTGCCAGTGAGACATAACGTACATCTGGTCCTCATTCCTTTGTGTGGGCAATGTTTTTTCCATTTTGAAGCTTATAGAATTTTGAATTTCAGATACTTCATCGAAGTATATTTAGATATCCATGGTCCCTTTGTGTCTGAGAACTCATGTCTTTTTATTTACTTTAGTACATATATACTTAATTAAAAATTTTTATTTCCTTTACTCTTAGACCCTCTCAGGAGTTGGTTACTTGCTAAGCAATTATGATTGGTTCTTCTGTTTCATTGTGTTGTCTTTCATCAAATTAAGGTGACTCTCAGATGTCTTGTTGTGGATATTCTTTGCTTTTTGAGATGCCCTGCTCTCATCTCTGTAAATATGAATCTATTCCTAGCTGCCTACATGCAGAGGTTGTTGGGAATAACAGTAGCAGAATAGTTGACCTACTGTTGCTAGGTATCACTGGCTATTGGGAAACTTCCTGATCTTTTAGGAATAAGTAATCTTATTTCCTTCTTTGACCCATGGTCTGAAGGTGGCCATTTTGCTTCTACCAAGGCACTTGAGCCAGTAACCGGTCTCCTCCAGAGAAGTCTCTCGCTTTCCATGTTCACTGCCTGGAGCGTGGAGCAGTACCCACTTTGGGCTGCATTTTTTCCTGGTTACTCAATGGAAACATGATTGTCTCTTTTAATCTGATCTCACCTGCCTTTTGCCTTTCAGAGATTCCTTGGCATTTTATTTCCACTGAAGACACAGCCCATCTTTGTCTTTCAAGGTTCTCTCAGGGGTTAAGAAGCAAGTGGGATGCAGTGGCAGTTTCCTGGTTTGCCATTTTAGTCTCACAGTGGAGGTTGTGTCTGAAATGCAGAAATCTCACATGATTGTCTTATGTGTGCACCTGTAGTTTTTCTTTTGCCAGTTCATTCTTTCGTGGGCTAATTTTATCACTAGGTAGACAAAACTACTCATGTGTTTCTTCATCTTACATCTCTTTATCTATCCTTGAATCTCATGACTGATGACAATCCTCTATTTGAAGGTTATATTAATAAGAAAATGATGATGATTTAGACTTTAGTTCTGACTAGTCTACATTACCAACTAAGCGTTGTGGTATAGTTCGCAGAAATTTTTAGAAAGATGTTGCATATGTCCCTCACATTTTATTGTTATGTATCAAAAAATGGTTCAAGTAACTTTTAGTGACTAAAATAATCACAGTTTAATCAGCTGGCAATAGAGTCATTTAAAAAACATATTTACAACTGGGTGTAGTGGCACACACTTGTAATCCCAGTACTTGGGAGGCTGAGACTGGAGGATCGCAGGTTCAAGACCAGCCTCAGCAATTTAGTGAGACTCTGGGCAACTTAGCAAAACCCTGTTTCAAAATTAAAAAATAAAAAGGACTGAAGGTATAGCTTAGAGGTAGAATGCTCCTGAGTTCAACCCTTAGTACCACCAAAAGAAAAAAAATATATATATATGTATATATATGTATTTGCATAGGCTTTTGTTTTAAACAAACCAGAGTGCTTATTTTTCCCCTCATCTGGTGATTTACAATTTTACTATAATAAAGATCTTTTTTTTCTCCCAGAGCAGCATCTCAGACATGTCGAAAAAGATGTTTTGATCCCCAAAATAATGAGAGAGAAGGCCAGAGAAAGGTGTTCTGAACAAGTTCAAGGTAAGATTCAAATATTCATATAAAAATCAAATTCATTTCTAATAATATGATCTGAATTTAATCCTTAGCCTCAGAGTCAAGTAGTCAATGAATTAATATGTATGAATTGCTTCTCGCCCTTTCACCGAGATACCAGAATTTCAGCTTTCAGAACTTCCAGGCTTCATTCAATTCATTTACAATTTAAAAATATTCCCCCAAATTACTAGTAGAAACCTTTTTTTTCTCCCCAGAAGTATAGTTTTACATATAGAAAAACTTGGTGTGAGTATTCTGGAGAAACGAGTTATTCTGGTGAGTTTGACAGGGAAAGAACAAATACCTAATCTAACATGTACCTGTTTTTCATCTATCAATATATTCATGTATATATTCTAAGATGATTTTCTTTAGCGTCATCATCTGTTACTGAATTGTTAATGGAATCCCAGTAGGACTTACAATGAGTGCGCAGCGTGTTGTGTTTTGTTTCGTTTTATATTTCTAAGTGGAAGATATTTATGTAAATGCATGCACTAGGCTTCCACACATGCATATTTTCTTTGGAAAATATTTTAACCTTTCATATTCCTATATACTATGAATCTAGAGACATATTGTTGATTATAACATTCTAGTGAAAATGTAAACAAAGCAGTGATAGGTAAAAAACGAGGGCATAATACATCTGTCAGTGATGGGTAATTAGAAACAGATGGCAATATTGCTGCAGAAATGTCTTTTTAAAAAAATCTACCTCTTGGGATCCGGGTTCGAGGCCAGCCTCAGCTCTCTCTCTCTCTCTCTTTCCCTTTCTCTCTCTCTGTCTCTCTGTCTCTCTCTCTCTCTCTCTCTCTCTCCTTAGTGAGGCCCTCTGCAACTTCGTGAGACTCGGTTTCAAAATAAAGTATAAAAAAATAGGGCCGGGGGTGTAGCGCGGAGGTAGAATCCCCGGTACCGCAAAAAAAAAAATCTACCTCTTGGAATATCCATCAAAAAGAGAGAAGTAGTAAAATCTTGCTGACATGGGCTATTTTCCCCACTGTCCTTCTTTACTTTGCCCTGCCATCATCTTTGTTGAAGGACCACAATGACTCTTGGTATAATGGGCTGCAATTCCACTGCAAGCTTCTTTACAGGGGAGCCAGGCTGTGTTAACTCTAGTTTCAAGACTGTCAGGCTGGGTGAGGTAGAGCATCACTGTAATCCCAGTACTTGGGAGGCTGAGCAGGAGGATCGCAGGTTCCAGGACAGCCTCAGTAAGTAGTGAGACTCTCATCAACCTAACGAGACCCTGTTTCAAAGTAAAAATACAATAGGGCTGGGGGTGTAGCTCAGAGATAGAATGCCCCTGGGTTCAATCCCTAGTAACAAGCCAGGCGTGGTGGCACACGCTTGTAATCCCAGTATTTGGGAGGCTGAGACAGGAGGATCCGGGTTCGCGGCTAGCCTCAGCTACTTAGTGAGGCCCTCAGCTACTTAGTGAGGCCCTCCACAACTTAGTGAGACCCTGTTTCAAAATAAAGACTAAAAAATAGGGCTGGAGGTATAGCTCAGAGGTAGAACACAACAACAACAACAACAAAAAGACTGTGTCAATAATATTTGGATGGGCCAGGCATGGTGGCACATGCTTGTAATCCCAGTACTTGGGAGGCTGAGACCAGAGGATCCGGGTTTGCAGCCAGCCTCAGCTACTTAGTGAGGCCCTCTGCAACTTCGTGAGACCTGGTTTCAAAATAAAGGATAAAAAATAGGGCCGGGGGTGTAGCTCAGAGGTAAAACGCCCCTGGGTTCAATCCCCGGTACCGCAAAAAAAAAACCAAAAACTTGGATTCGAGGAAACTTTCCATTTCCTTCCCCACCTCCTACCCTTTCAGATGAGCTTTGCAATTGGTGGTGGAGGCAACAAAATAAGAGCAGCTCCTTACACTCGGCAGTGTGTGGTGGTCGTTTCTCTCTTGTAAGTTAAATGACTTATTCTGACCTATTCCATTTTAAAATCCACCCATCAGTTAGTCATTTGAAATAGATAATTACTCTGTGGTATTCGTCATGTCTCACTACGAATTAGCTGTTTAATCAGAGCACCTTCTTTCAGCCCCACCCCAGGTGTTAGGAGAAATTAACCCCTTGTCACCTGCAGACAGGGTCCAGCGCACATCTGGCCGTGGCAGGTGCCATGCTGGTAGTCTCAAGAGGTAACCTTCCACCTGCCTCACAGAACTTTAAAACATAGACATCCTGATTCAGGTGAGGGAGGGTAAAACTTAAAATGGACAGTAAAGTTGGAGGGTTAACTTTACACTACTAGGAAAATTTACTTGCTATTGGTTTATCAGTCTGAAGTTAAAAGTTATGTTTATTCTGTTTTATGCTGCATTATCAAGATAGCTAGAATGAAAGAAAACTAGGTAGCTCAATTATAGATTTAATTTTTACTGACATGGTTCAGGTGAAAATGCAGAATGGTTGTACCTTTTGGTTTCAGGAAGTGCCTTTTCGACAGTGAAACTTGGTTTTTGGCGTTTGAAATGAAAGAACTCATAACTGATACTATAATGGTACAGAAAAGTAAATGTTTAGTTTTTAATTCTTTATCAAAAACTAGATTGTTTAGGATGTTGACATGGTTCTTTTTTAAATATACTTATCTTCTGAAGACTGAAAGCATCTTAAAGGCTGAGATTCATTTGGGTTATTTTAAAGTTTGCCTTTATTAGAAAGTATTCTATGATATAATTGATTTTTCAATATTAGAATTTTTATAGTAATCATATATTGATTTTTTAGGCCATATGGTCCAAAATAGTGTTTGAGAATGTAAAATTGATTATTTTATAAAAGAATAATAAATCTTTAATATTCTCTCTGTTTAATCATGTGAATTAGGAAAGAATATACATTAGCCTTGCTCAAGCAGCAGAAGAAAACTGCATTTAAGCTGAACAATGAGATGTAATTTAGGACTAGGGCACTTCTCGTAGTTTATTTACTGTTTATGTTCTTTGCTTTATTAAATAACTATAGGATTTTACGTAAAAGCATTATGTATGCTAATTTGTATGGTTCTCGGATAAAGATATAGGAATTTTAATAAGTGATCTGACTTTCTGCTAAATACCTGAAACATGATTATGTAGGAAAGCTTTTCTGTTTAAATTTTTTTTTCATGTCATTTCAACCCAGCTGATCATAAGAATTGGGTCAGACTGCCAGCAACTTAGGTTTGTGAAGGGAGGGGACCAGCTTTTCCAGGGACAAAGAGAAATGAAATCACTTTCAGTGAAAGAAAGATGCCTCATTATAGTCACCGACAGCAGTTATTGACAGCTACACTTCTATTAACAAGGGGCATTTAACTAAGAGTTTGGCTGTTGGATCTTCGGACTTGATCTAATTTGCTAGCATTAATTAGTTTCTTTTGAGCACAGACACTTGGTGCTCACAGCTATAGATTTGGAGGGCTAATTAGGATAGAAAATTGAACAGAATGGGGTAAGGCATTAACCTTCAACCATTACCAGCTGGGACACTGATAAAGACCACAGAGTCCAAATGCTCCCTATTGATGTGAAGGGTACCCTAATGAATATCAATTTCAGCCAGGTTGCTATATTCTTACTAGTTCTCTCTTCATTATAGTTTTTAACCAGCTTCCATGATCCCGTTATTATCTATACACTGTTGGTTTTTGCTATACACTGATTTAGTCTGAGTTGCACATTTCACTTAATGTTTAAACACAATTAAAATTTGTCTTAAGCAACAGAAAACATTTAGAATGTTTCATTGTTATATACCTTAGTACTTCTAAACTTTAATCTACAGTTACTAGATTCTAGTTCTACAGTATGTGTGTACCTCGTCATAATAACCAAGCCATTTCAATATGATGGAAATGAACTTGGTGACAGGAAAATCTCAGCTTTTGGGTAACAAGCAGTGTGTGCATTATTAAACTGGTGTCAATTTGAGAAACTGTGTGTGTGTGTGTGTGTGTGTGTGTGTGTATTTGGTACTGGGGATTGAACCCAGGGGCATTCTACTTCTGAGCTTCACCCCCAGTCCTATTTTATTATTTTATTTTGAACCAAGGTCTCACTAAGTTGCAGGAGGGCCTCCTTAAGTTGCCAAGGCTGGCCTCAAACCTGCGATCCTCCTGTCTCAGCCTCCCAAGTACTGGGATTACAGGTGTGCACCACCATACCCAGCTCTATAAAATATATTTCATTAAAGTGTATGTTTCTTCTTGAAGAGAAAACTAGTGCTTGCCATCTTTTCTTTTGGCACTTAACTGATTGGACTCGTAAAGGTGGCTGGATAGGGTAAATACAGCAGAGAATCCTGATGTTATGATTGTAGAAACTTTGACAAGATTATAACTGTTGATTTCAAAAGGAAAGTTATTTATTTATTTATTTATTTATTTTATTTTTTTGCGTTACCGGGGATTGAACCCAGGGGCGTTCTACCTCCGCGCTATACCCCCGGCCCTATTTTTTTGTTTTTTGTTTTTTTTTTTTGGCGGTACCGGGGATTGAACACAGGGGCGTTCTACCTCCGCGCTACGCCCCCGGCCCTATTTTTTATACTTTATTTTGAAACCGGGTCTCACGAAGTTGCGGAGGGCCTCACTAAGGAGAGAAAGAGAGAGAGAGAGAGAGAGAGAGAGAGAGAGAGAGAGAGAGAGACAGGGAGCGAGAGAGAGAGAGAGCTGAGGCTGGCCGCGAACCTGGATCCTCCGGTCTCCGCCTCCCAAAGTACTGGGATTACAAGCGTGCGCCACCACGCCCGGCTAGGAAAGTTATATAAATCCAGCTTTATGGTGTTCTTTTGCCAGTGATACAACTGGCAGTGAGCAGAGCCGCTAGAATAAGTGGCTGAAGCATATGGGTAGACCTCCGCACACAGAGCACACTGCAAATGGAATCGACGGAAAACTCTAGAATGGCCAAATCTCTCTGACTTCCTCCTCCTCTCCTCACCTCCCCAAAGCCAACATATAACCCCCCTTGTGCCAGCTGTGATGCTGGAATTGTTGCTTCTTCATGGACCAGTTTATGTTTTAGGGAGCTGGTTGGGTAAACTCTGGAAGTCGCTTTCAACTCTGTGCCTTATCCACCTGTTTCACTTCACCAATTTAATTGTATTTTCTGTATTAGTGATATTTTTGAAATACATTTTTTTGTCTCATTTACTGGTAAAGTATGCATTCTACATTCTGGTATTTTAAAATTTTCTTCTGAAAATAGACCTTCCATAAGAGCAAGAGTCACTGATTGCTGTGTTTTGTAAAAATTCCTCCCTTCCTTCCCTCCCCTCCCTCCCTCCCTCCCTCCCTCCCTCCTTCCCTCCTGTGGTACTGGGGATCTAACCCATAGGCATTCTACCTTTGAGCTATATACCCCCAACCCTATTTTATTTTTTATTTTGAAATAGGGTCTTACTTAACTGCTTGGGGGACTCGCTAAGTTGCTGTGGCTGGCCTCGAACCTGGGATCCTCCAGTCTCAGCCTCCCAAATACTGGGATTACAGGTACGCATCATCATGCCTAGCTCTCCTCATTATATTCATTTGCTTTTTTTTAAATGTATAGTTGACATTTGATATAAAGTCTCTCTGTTGAATAATGATGTTTGCTTTAAAAATAATAAGAGCCATTCTTTTTGCTATCAAGACCAAAAAATACCTTTGTCATCAGAGATGACTTGGAACTTTCTTTAATCTAGCTATATTCTCCTACTCACTGACACTTTTCATCCCTTAGGCCTTTTTTTTTTTTTTTTTTTTGGCAGTACGGGGGATTGAACCCAGGGGCATTCTACCTCAGAGCTATACCCCCGGCCCTATTTTTTATACTTTATTTTGAAACCGGGGCTCACAAAGTTGTGGGGGGCCTCACTAATTAGCGGAGGCTGGCCGCGAACCCAGATCCTCTGGTCTCCGCCTCCCCAAGTACTGGGATTACAAGCGTGCGCCACCACGCCCTGTCTTAGGCCTGATTTTAATGTTTTTTTTGTGACTGCTGCAGTCTTCTTAATCTTTTGGCCAATAAGTGGGGTATATTGTTTGAACTGTATCATGATTATCACATATATTTTTGTCATTTAATCAGTTCACCAGTATTAACTAATACTAAAGTGGAGATGCAACACATCTTAATAGTGGTATGAATATATGAAGATATATAAAATCACCCAATATGATGAATATTTGCTAGGTATAAGAGTATGTGATTATGTGCTCTTTGAAGTAGAAATGGATAGAAGGCCCAGTTGCTGCACTTTGGTCTTACCTGACCGCCCTGTCTTCAGTGACTTGTTAGGAGGACTCGCAGGACCCAGCACATCGTTGTGATCATGGCTAAGATTTATTACAACTAAAAGATACAGAGCAGAATCAGCAAAGGGGAAGGGCACATGGGACAAAGCGCAGAGGAAACCAGCACTGCCTTCCAAGAAGATGTGCTTAATTCCTACAGCACTGGGTTATGACAACACACACGAAATGTTATCATTCAGGGAAGCTTATTAGAGTTTGTTTTGGGAATTGGTCATATGGGCACCCTCTGATAACAGTGTACTACAATTTCAGCTTCCCAGAAGGAAAGCAGGCATACAGCATGAACCATATTGTTGCAGAAACAGTTTGGGCTCTGTGAGCCCCTTGTATCACCTAGGGAATGGTGGGGAACATTCCAGCTAAGCGCCATCCTTGCATGCAGGCCTTCCTAAGGATAGCAGCCTCGTCCTTGCTAGGGTGACTCTTTTCTGCACATGGACATAATAAGCTAATTAGCAATATTTGTGTATGCCTATCAGGCCTGATGTTATGCCAGTGGAATCATGAGTGATAGACTTATATCAATCACAAATACAGCGGAATTACTTGTAAAACAACTGAACAAAGTATATAATGGTCATTGCTCATTGATCCAGTGGTTCTCACATTTGTTAACCTATTCATACCCCGTTCATCAGACTTTGTGACTCATTGAGACTGCCTTGTTTAAATTAACAGGACAAGATTGTAGTAAAATTGTAAATACCCTTAAATAAAATGGCTAGTTTTCTTCTCACAAAGAAAGCTGCAGAATATTGTAATTTGAGAGATAAATGAAATCTTTAAGTGCCAGATATTTAAATGAGTAAATTAGTAGGCAGTTTTGCCAGGGCAGATGAATGTACTATTTTTTAAACAACTAATTTATGCAACTCACCCTTGAAGGTAAAATTGTGAAAAGTGTGCATTTGAACACAAAAGCAAAGAGCTGCATGGCTGAAACTTAAAAATATTGTTAAAATGAATAAATATTATTATATGACAGTTTATCTGCCAGTACTTCATTAACAAGTTTTTATTATCCTAGCATTCCTAGACATCAACTTTCAATTATTTTCTTGTAATAGTTAAATCCTTTCATCTTATGAGAAGTTAATCCAAAATTAGTTGTGGTCTTTAAACAGTATCATGCCCTTGTATTTAAAATCTGAATACAAGATCACACTTCACTTAAGCCATCTGATGATCCTTCAGCTGTAATTGGCATGCTTTCTAGATAATCAGAGCCTGACACTGGTAAACTTTTTGTAAATACCCACAAATAATGGTATTTTGACTGAAATGTGTTCTAATAGGGAATCTTACATGTCTGTTTGAAAAATAATAAAGGGGCAGTTTGGTTTGAACAAACTCTGGAGTATGTTAGGTTGTTAGATTTAGAACTAAATTTTAGTTTAGATTTAGAACTAGATTTTAAATTTAAAAATAAATATTTGTTAATATATTTATAGCCCTATTATCAGACTTTGTAATATCTGATAATACAGACTATAATGTAAAAAATAAATAAAAGTAGTGTTTTATTATCTTAGGTTTAATTCTGCTACATTTACAGAGTCAACACATGAAAGCAGTGTTATATTATTTTTACGAAGCCGACTTAAAATTAGAAGTTAAAGATTACAGTTGGAGCCTAGTAGTTATCTCTTTCTAGTTTATTTTGGTGGTTTTCTTTTTTTGGGAGGGCACAAAGTATAGAGTAAATCCTAAGTCATAAAAGAAGTACTTCTAAATAGTAATGATTTTTTGATTTACTCAAATTTCCAGGATGTTATTCAGTTAAACAGAGATGATAGAGATTTTTTTCTGAGGCCCATAAACAAGTTTATCGGGCGTCATATTTTAATACAACATTGGTCGTCTCCTTGGTGTTAGCATTTGATAATATTCTTTGCATGTATTTTAGTTTAATTATTACATCACTAAAACTTTTCAGGTTCACTGAAGCACTTGAGTAGAACCTTAGGTTTATATGGAGCATAGTAATTAAAAATACTTCCTGCATGTCAGTTAGTTTTTATGAACAGTGAATAAAACAGACACACATCGTTATGATTGTGGACCTTACATTTCAGTGGAGAGAAGGCAGATACATAATAAGCATTTTAAGTAAGTAAAGTTAGGAAGAGCAGCGGTGTTGGAATGGGCCTGCAGTTTTTAAGAGGCGGTCAGTATAGGGCTCACTGAGAAAGTGATATTTGGACAAAATTCTTGAAGGAGTGAGATGTGCGGATGTCCCCGAGAAGAATGATCTGCGCAGAGGAATAGCGCATGTAGTGACCCTGAGGTGCAGCACGAAGCCGCTGCTCACGTGAAACCAAAAGGGTCACTGGGCGTAGGGCGCCGCGAGTGAGGGGTGGAGTTTAGGGAGGAGGTCAGCATGGTGACCGGAGGCAAACTGATGAAGGTCTCATAGGTCCTGTGGACTCATAGGTCCCGAAGAGAGAAATGGAAAGACCGATGACTGAGCAGCGGAGTGAGACAGGGCCTGACTTAAAATTTAACAGCACTCATTGCTGTGTTAAGACCAGCCAACAGGAGCCAGGGTAGATCCAGGGACACCAGTGTGGATGCGACAGAGAATCTGAGTGATGGGTGATGGTGGGTTAGGAAGGTGATAGTGGAGACGGTGGGATGTGCACATCTGGCATCTATTCTGAACAGAGAAGCAACAGAGAAAGAAACGACTCCCTATTATCAGTCCTGAACAAGTAAAAGGTTGGAATTACATTTAGCAGAGATAAGCGAGGCTATGTGCAGCAAAGTTTTATTATTTTATTTTTTGGTGGTCAGCAGATTAGGAATTTAGTTTTGGACATGTTACATTTGAGGTGTCTGTTGGACATCTAAGTTTGAAGTCATTTTACTGAACTTTAGTAGAAATTAGTAATTCTTTTGAAGGGAAAGAAGTAAATAAGTAGAATTTATAGTAGTAGTGGTCCTAATAATTTTCCAGTATTTTTGTGTAAGTGGTACAAGTTCTCTTAGGGTGCAGTCAGTACATATGTTCCACTTGGATTCATATATTGAAAACTGACATGTTCACTTCTTGGTTTTCCTTTTAAGATTTCACATAGACTACTTCCCGTCTAGAATAAACCATAACTACATTGGTTTGTTAATTCAACAAACTACCTTTCAATACTGTGTGCAGTATATGGTGCTAGGTAAAATGGAGAATAGAAAAATACCTTGTACCTCAAGAGAGTAAATTACCTATTTGCTATCATGATAATATGATATGTTAATATGGCAGAGTCATTATTAGAATTCAGGGGTCTTAACTCCCAGCAATGCTCATTCCATCATAGCCATTTGACCAGGTCAGAGATAGGAAACACAGTTCATCTCTGTCAACTCTACCTGGCCAGTAGTGGCTGCCTCGCACACCATGAATGGGATCCATGGGAAAGCGTCTTATTAGGTCAAACAGCTCTGCTTATCATGAGTGGTAGACTTGGCAAGTGATAATATGCTTTGCCTGGTATTTGTTATTTATTAGTTTTGGCTTATATGTGAGTTTACTATTTAGTTCCCAGATTGTGTGTGCTATGTGTTATTTATACCAGACTTTAGCAAGACATAAAAATTATTTTCTTCCTATACCTATTTACAAATTTTCATTTCATTGTTTCCTGTGATACTCTTTTTAGGATTGTCACCCAACATATACAAACTACAAACCAGTTACTGATGAAAAGTGCATTCATCCAAAGGAAATGAAATCAGTGTGTGGAAGACATCTGCACTCCATGTTCCTTGCAGCAAGGTTCACAGTAGCCAAGACATGGACACAGCCTCAGTGTCCATGAACTGATGAATGGATAAAGAAAATGCAGTGCAGAGACACAATGACCATAAAATAGAATACCCTGAAAGAATGAAATCCAGCAGGGTGCGGTGGTGCAGGTCTCTATTTCCAGATACTCCCGAGAGGCTGGGGCAGGAAGATCACAACTTCCAGGCCAGCCTTGCCAATTTAGCAAGGCCCTGTCTTAAAAATAAAAAAAAGAAAGAAAGAGGAAGGAAGGAAGGAAGGAAGGAAGGAATCCTGTCATTTGCAACATGTATGGAACTAAAAGACAAACACCACAGTAGAAGGCTGGGGAGAGTAGGAGGAAGGGTGGGGAAAAGTCCATCAGTGATTACTAAGTTACAGTTAGATGGGTGCAAGAAGTTAGAGTGCTACTGCACAGCGGACTGACTGTAAGTAATGATATGCTGTAGATTTCAAAAAGCTAGAAGAAAGAATTTTGAAGTTTTCAGTATAAAGAACTCATTGAAGAGAGAGAGATGTTTAATCTGATTTAAATATTACGCAATGTATCAAGACATCTTGATAAGCCAGGCATGGTGGCACGTGCTTGTAATCCCAGTACTTGGAAGGCTGAGACAGGAGGATCGCAGGTTCGCAGTTAGCCTCAACTTAGTGAGGCCCTCCACAACTTAGGGAGACCCTGTTTTAAAAACAAACAAAAACAAAAAATTAAAGTAAAAAGGGCTGGGGGTATAGCTCAGAGTTAGAATGCCCCCTAAAAGCATAATAATACCCTATTAAGATATACAAATTTTATGTAACCAGTTAAGAATAAATTCAGCTAAAGTGAATTTATACCCACACAACATACTAACTTATGTGTTGAACTTAAATATTTTTTTTACTTTATAGTTCATTACTTCCCTTACTTCCTCCATCACAGAGGTAGGACAGCTTTCAAGTTCTTTTCCAGTGGGCTAAGGATTCTTAGCAAACTTTTGCAACCTTAAATCACAACCTCCTTTTTATCTTATAAATTAGAAGGCTCCTCGTGGCTCTTAAACTTCACCCTCTTCAGCAGCCTCTCCCTTGTCGGTGTTCCATCATTTCATTCTTTGATTTGTCAGATTTCATATACAGATTCTAATCCAATGAGCAGATGTTGATTTGTGATCACTTTAGATTCTTGAGGACACAGGATGTAGTTTGAATAATTCGATTATAAATTTAGTGAAGAAAATTACTCACCAAGATGATAGTTGTATCATGGAGCACGTAGATAAGGAGGTACTGGTGACCTCTTGCCGGGAAGGAAGAACTTGTGACACATCTGTACAAGGTTACATTAAAAAACTGTTTATGGATTAAGTTACAACTTTGTTCCAGGTAGTGAAAACATACTGCAGAATCTCTACACACACACACACACACACACACACACACACAGGAGAGCTAATCATTTAAAAATCTTACTTGGGTATTATATTACTTTTTTACCATTTATCAAGCTAATACAGTCCAATAGAGTATCCAGATAAATTCCTAGCTTATTCTGTTATGCTACCCTATTGGCATAAACATTGTAGACTTGTCTATGCCCAATTTCTGAGTTCTACTAAAAAAAGGCTGAATCCCAGATGCCATTGTGAAGTTGGATATATGTTGGTGTCCTTGTTAGCTAGTACTGTTTCACATTGGTAAAATAACTCTTGTTTTTCCTACATCAGTATTTTATGTGGTCTATTTGATTATCAACACTGCTCCCAATTAAAAAAAAAATTTAAAACCACATTGCTACCTCATAAAATAGAGTTAGTTTAAATGTACAGTCAGGAAACTTCTTGATAATTTGTCTTTGAAAGAGCACTGCTTTTCCTACAGTGGGTTATATTGGGTAGTTTATATAGGGTTTTTATTGAAATTGGATTCTTCACCTTTTTTTCCTATAAATTTTAACACGTCATTTAATGAATGTAAAGTTATGCAAAGCATTTATATTAAATACACTTGCTAAGTATGTCTTCCCTGTCTGCCTCACGATGCCTACGGAGTGTTAAAATTCAAGTATTCCTTCATGATGTGTGCTATTCAGAATAGGAAGAGGCCTATTCGCCAGATAGTCTTTATCTTTGCATTACCACTGTTAAAGAATGCATTCCACAATAACACTTTCTCATTAGTGGATGCAGTAGATAAGCTCTCTCTCTTTTTCATTTCTTTTTTGTTCTAAACGAAAAGCTCCAAGGGATAAGGGAGCAGGTTGTGGTATCTAAACTGGTGAAGAACTGAAGTCTGGCACAGAGTGAAAACTGAAGCTCAGTTGCCCTCTAGGGGTTCATTTTTAACACAGCACATGTAGAAATAATTGAGAGAAATCTTTTGGGGGAGGGGTATATCTGCTAAACAGAGGAGCTATAGATTTCATTTTCTGTTAGGGGGTAACTGGCTAACAAAAAGCTGGTTTGGATTAATTATTAAAAACGAGAACACATACCAGTTATTAAACCTACAACATTTTAATTAACTATCCTTTTTTTTTCTTTTAAAGTCAGAGTACCTCTGCTGGAACAATCCAGCCATCAACATGTTCTCGAGAATTCTTTGGTGACCAGTGCATGGTTGTTTTCTAACACTCTTTTGTCTTTTTAGTGTCACCTCTATTGCACTTTTAGGTTAAGCACTTTCCTCTATCTGCCCCGGCCCAACACCAGACCCCATTGAAGTGGCTTCATCATGAATCTTAATTCTCTCTTAGGTTTTTAAGATGTGATCATCGTGAACTGCTCTTCCTTTAGGTATTAGCAACTTTGGCATCTTTGTCTGGACTGGCGAGAATTCTTCTCCCAGTTCCTAACAGATTGTCTACTAGCCGTCTAGTTAGAATGGTACCCAACTTCTCACTGCCTGAGGTCCAGTTAACTCACATTGGACTCTATCTCTGGCGCAAAGCGCTCTGCTTTCTAACTGCAGAGTGAGACTCTTGCCATTCTCGTGAGAGGAAAAATTTCTCTTTCCATTATTAAAACCGTTAAAACTTTGCAGGCGTGGTGGCACACACCTGTAATTCCAATACTTGGGAGGCGAAGGCAGGAGGATTGCAGGTTCAAGGCCAGCATCAACAAAATAGTGACTCAAAACAAAAAGAGCTGGGGAAGGGGTGTGTGTAACTCAGAGGTAGAGCGCTCCTGGGTTTAATCCCCAGTACCAAACCAAATGGTAAGTATGGAGTTTATTTTTGTCTGCAGATAGTTAAATGTCTTGAATATTTAAGCACATTGCTATATCATAATGAAAATTCATTTATCATTTTTAAAAAAATGTGCGTGTGTATGTGTTAATGCATACACATAATGTGTGGTACTGGGGATTGAACCCAGGGGCGTTCTACCTCTGAACTACACGTCCAGCCCTATTTTTTTTTTTTATTTTGAAACAGAGTCTTGCTAGGTGCTGAGGGCTTTGCTGTGGTGCTGAAGTCACGCTCTTTTAGTCCCTAGTGTATAGTTGTTGTTTTTCTTTTGCAGTTATATTTGCTTCTTTCATTTTTCCCTCTCATGATTATGAAAAAGATTTCCATCATTATTGGTTAGACTGTTTTTTTAATCACCAATTGATAATTTATTTTTAAAGTTCAGGTTTTATCTATTAATTACTATTCGAAAACCTCCATTGGATTTTTATGCACATTAATATATTAAATTAGCTATGATACAGATGTGTGCTGCCCAATATAGTAGCCAGTAGTTACATTGGCTATTTAATTTTAAATTTAAATAGGATTTAGAAAATTAAAAATCTAGTCTCTTGGAAGTACTAGCCATGTTTCCAATGCTTAGCAGCTGCACGTGGCTGGTAGCTACTACGTTGAACAACACGGACATCGACCACATCAGTCACTGCAGACTATCCTATTGGGCAGGTCTGGCATAGTACGTGAGATGTCTTCTGTAACTAAGGCTGCTGTGATTTTATTTTTATTACCTGGAAGATCAGCTTATGTTCCTGATGATAAGCTAAATGATATCAAATATTTTAATAAAAATTATGTTTTTGAAATCTGAATACATTTACTGTATCTCCATCTTGTGGTAGAAATATATGGAAATCTTGTCCTTAAGAATATAGTCAAAGCTTATTCTTCTTTATATTGACTTACCCCTTTTTTTTCCCATGAGTATAAGTTTAGTGGTGTTAAGTGTTTATTTGGAAAGTTTTGGGTCTCACTCAGAGACCCAGTTAAAAGTAATTTTAGGTTTCATACTTATTATTAAAGGGAAATCTCAAACTGCCATTTTCACATGCTGAATACGTGTTAGAATATTAAAATGAGGAATATAAGCATTTGAACATGGTTGGGAGGAAAAAACAAAGCTTTAGCTGTCTACTTGAAAATGTAGTTTTGTGTTGTTAAGAAGGATTATGATTCATCTGTTTATATGATAAACCTATAATGTTTAATAAATTGTTTCTTACTGACTATAGTTTTTTAATTCCTTTCATTTTTATGGTTCCTAGTTTTTACATGTGCCCACAAGTCCTTTTGTGTATAATTATGATTACAAGATTATTTTTGAAATTAAATGAAAAAACGAGTCTAAGTTTGTAAACTGTAGCAGTTCATACACATACATGATCTTTTTTTTTTTTACAAAACATAATATGAAATATTTGGTTGGGAAAACTATATCAAAGGTTTAAGAACATATTTCAAATGAGATTTATTTTGTATCATTTTGTGTGTGTGTGTGTGTGTGTGTGTGTGTGTGTGTGTGTGTTGCTAGGGATTGGACCCAGGGGCTTTCTACCTCTGAGCTATACCCCCAGCCCTATTTTATTTTTATTTTGAAACAAGGTCTCACTAAGTTTCAGAGGGCCTTGCTAAGCTGCTGAAGCTGGCTGAGAACCTGCGATCCTCCAGTCTCAGCCTCCCAGGTACTGGGTTTACAAGTGTGTACCACCATGCCTGGGTAGAACTCTCTTCAATATACCAATCATCCTTAGAACTTTGAAACAAGTATTGACTCTTGATGCTATTTGCTGTATAACTAATTACCCCCAAATTTAGTGGTTTGAAGACTGCAATTCACATGTTGGCTCAGGATCTGCAGTCTCATCTGAAGCCTCGACTAGGACGGGGTCTGCTTCTGAGCTTGCTCTGGTCGTTGTCTGCACTCATTTCTCTGGGATGTTGAGCCGACAGCCCCCATTCCTTGCCACCTGAGTTTTTCACAGATAGCAGTTTACTTCATCAAAGCCTGCAAGCTGAGAAGACGAGAGAGAGCATCTGCTAGCAAGACAAGTTACAATCTCCTGTGGCCTCTCATGGACTTGACATCCCATCCGCATCACCATGGCCTTGCGGTTAGAAGCAAGGCACAGTTTACCTGCCCTTAGTGACAGGGTTCGCCCAAGAGCGTGGGTCCCTGGGATCCCATGTCAAGGCTGTCTGCCACAGTAGTTGCCCACCACACCTTGGTTTTCTTTATGTTTTCATTACCCTTTTAAAAAAATCTCCCTCTATTCAATGAGATGATCTTGAGTCATTTTTACATCTCCCACTTGAATTTTAGCTGTGTCTACACTCTTCCATTTATATTTCGGATGTATTTATTAGCATTGTTATAGATTTGTTTTTGGTCTTCAGCTTATTTTCTCTCTTTCATTTCACTCTCTTTTATCAGCTTTTCCTTGAAGTCTCGCTTTCTTGGATTTATCTTTTTATTAAGTCCTTATATAGTGTGACATTTGAGAGGCATCTTCTCCTCCTTAGGCATGTTCGCAGAGTCGCCCTGCTGTTTCTCTGAAAAATTGTGGGTGAATGCTCTTTAACACTTTTGCCACCTTTTTCTGATGCTTGTCTTCCCCTGTGGGCTATATTGTGAGGGCTAGGGTGTTCTGTGTTCTTTGCTGCAGCCTGGGGGAGGGGGCGAGGGGACACAGCAGCCGATGCTGTGCATTGGTTAAATAGCTTTTAGGAATGTTGCCTCTTTTCCTGTGGGGTTACCTTTGGGCTGTCCTCTCCATTAAGTGTGGATCCCTGAGAAGTGGCGTACCCCGGTGGTTTTCCTAGCCCTGCTGAAATCATTTGAAGGTGGGTAGAGGCTCTTGGATTAAATGGTTTTTCATTTGTTTTGTTTCGTTTTCCTACTTTTTTTTCTAGGCAGCCTATTTATGCCCTCCGTCGGCCTCATTTGAGAATGAGTGCACATCCGGGCAATTCTCAGGCTAGTTTAACTCATTTGTTAACCCCGCCGTGCTCTTGAGGGTGGAACTGGGGCTGAGATCCAGGCTGTACTGAGCCTTGCTGGAATCTTTTATTTCTTCGATACTACATTTTGAAGTTTATGGTATGAGGCGGTCCTTCTTTTATAGTATATGGCAAGCAGGGGTTGGGGTGTAGCTCAGGGGTTGATAAAGTGCTTGTGTATGTGTAAGAAGCCCTGGGTTCCACCCCTAGCACCACACACACACTCACTCACACACACACACACACACACACACACACACACACACACACACAAGTATATGGCAGCTAGCCAATTTTTTCCATTTTAAAACTACTTTTGTTTCTTTTATTGAATATTGATGAATGTTTGAGAGTTTACAGTATCCTGCAGCATTGGTCCAGAATTGTCCCCAATATCTTTTGTCTATTTTGTTAGCACAAAGACTAGCTTTCCCTGTCTTGGAAATATCTTCCCTGATTTTACCCAAAACATTGTTGTAGTAAAGCTTTTTTGAAGTATATAGTTTACTTCATATCATTCTCCCACTGCCTATAGGAGCAAGCCTAAACATATTGAATGTCACTAATCATTTCCTGGCTCTAGCGTTTTTTTTTTTTTTCTGGCCAAATTTGAATACTTTCTATCTTCCCGTAGATATCCTGGGTAGATTCCCAGAAGTGGTTAGTACATAATGTGGTATTTATATACCTTGTGGTTTTTAATCTTGTGATCACCTTTTTATAGAAACATGCCCATTTATCAAGATCCATTTAAAAATGTCTCCAACAAACAATGATATGTGTGAATATGAATGTATCACTATCATGTACAACAGTGCACCAATTTTAAAAAAAGAAAACAAAAAAGCTAATGGGGAAAATGAAAAAAGCATCTCCAGAAATGGATGCAGGTACGCTGTGAGGTCCTCGCAGCTGTGACTGGGACGCTGATACTGAGATTGGTTGAGGTGTTCTGACGCGTTTCAGCATATTGTTGAATCATCTTGAGTTTAGCAAATGTCATTCCATTTCTAAAATTGGAGGCGTTTTTAGACTTAAATGCAGGAATTTGCATTCAAAGGTGCAAACTGCACCTTTGAAACAGTTTTCCCAGATTGTCCATACTGTTAGGATTATCTTGAATCCTATAAGTCAGTCTTCTCTTATATCCACATGCTGATCATCTTCTATACGTCTCTAATAGTAATTTTGTGGGAAGATAAATGCAGTGGTTCCATTGTTTTTGCATCTTTTTGTGTGTGTGTGTGTGTGTGTGGTACCGGGGATTGAACCCAGGGCGTTCTACCTCCGGGCTACACCCCCGGCCCTATTTTCTATACTTTTTATTTTGAAACCGGGTCTCACGAAGTTGCGGAGGGCCTCACTAAGTAGCTGAGGCTGGCCTCGAACCCGGACCCTCCGGTCTCCGCCTCCCAAGTACTGGGATTACAAGCCTGCGCCACCATGCCTGGCTGTTTTTGCATCTTTTAAATTTACTACAGTTCAGCTGGGCGTGGTGGCGCACGCTTGTAATCCCAGTACTTGGGAGGCTGAGACTGGAGGATCCGGGTTTGCGGCCAGCCTCAGCTACTTAGTGAGGCCTTCTGCAACCTAGCGAGACCCTGTTTCAAAATAAAAGAGCAAAAAATCGGGCTGGGGGTGTAGCTCGGAGGTACAATACCCCTGGGTTCAATCCCCAGTACCAAAAATAAATAAATAAATAAATTTACTACAGTTCCAGTTTCTTCCTCTTGTCTCAGTGACATCAGAGAGATCATGGTTGTTCTGTACATGAGCGCCAGGCTGGATGGAGCTGTTGCTATTGGAGAAAAGGGAGCTTTTCCATGGATTGAGCTGCAAGGCGACAGTGGGAATGCACAGTATCAAAGGAAGCATTCGCGGGACGTGGCATCTAACGAGAAGACCACTAAGAGAAGCATGATGATGCCAAAAGTTTTATTTAAAACAATTTGCAAGAAACAGTGAACATATACACATCAGGGTTGAGGTAGTAGTGAAATATCCAAGAAAATACTTAGCTTTTAATGAAAGCTGGCACTGAGTCTTAAGTTCTAGGTTTTAAAACAAAACATGGTTTTTAAAATTGTCCTTTCCTTAACTTGAAAACCTATTTAATCCTGTGAAATCTGTGTTAATTTTCTTCCTAAGATTTTTTTTAATATTTTGGATATAGTATTAAATTTTAATTGTATGGTTATGTACCACGTTTCCACCATAACTTGATGTATGCCCATTAAAATGGTACATGTAGTGCCAGCTGTGGAGCTGGTACCTGAAGGAGATCAGACAGTTATATAAATGGCACTGTAATCATGGGAACCTACTTAGTGGTTATGTATACAAAACAGAAAATGCTCCTTCAGTGTGTCTGTATAATTGCCTTATTATGGAAGAGCTTTCTTTTTTTTGTGGTACCGGGGATTGAATGCAGGGGCGTTCTATCTGCGCTACACCCCTGGCCCTATTTTTTTATGCTTTATTTTTGAAACTGGGTCTCACGAAGTTGCGGAGGGCCTCACTAGGTAGAGAGAGAGAGAGAGAGAAAGAGAGAGGAGAGAGAGAGAGAGAGAGAGAAAGACAGGGAGAGAGAGAGAGAGAGAGAGAGCGCGCTGAGGTTGGCCGCGAACCCGGATCCTCCGGTCTCTGCCTCCCAAAGTACTGGGATTACAAGCGTGCGCCACCACGCCCGGCTATGGAAGAGCTTTCTAAAGTTACAAATTGTATGGTTAAATAGCAAAGTTTGAGGTAGTATTTCATTTTTCTCATGTGAAATATATTCTTCTACAATATAGAACAAATTTTTACATACCACTTCAGACCGATGGATTTGGAATAGTTTTCATGGGACTCATAAAATAAGTAAGAGGGAGAACTTGTATAGCTACATAGACATTATTGAGTACCAGAAGTTAAGAGTTAATCTGCTTGTATTTCATAAATAAGATGAAATAAAATGATTTAATTGCAAGTTTAAAAGCTATTGGAAATGATGTAGGTAAGCTAAAGTCAGCAGAGAGTTAATGATACCAAAAATTCTAAATTTGCTCAGGGTATTTCAGTCATTTTTGTGAATTAAAAAATCATTTTAACTTGGGGTTTTGAAGCCTTGTTATCCCCATTCCTCTTCAGAAAATTTGTAAGTGTTCATTGGTTGGATAAAATAGAGGACGTAGGCTCTTAGCACATGTGATGTGACTACTTGTAGATTTGTCATTCCAAACCCCCGGCCAGTACTCATGTTCCCTATGACTCAGGGAACTAGTGATGCTGCATTAGAAATCAAGCAAGAGTTCTTAACTGAATTTATCGTCTTCTTCCATTCCCCACATAGAAGCTGCAGAGATGCGTATATTATCGATTGTTTAGGAAAACAAAGCAAAAAGGAATCTATAAACTCTGGAGGGAGTGAAGAATGCAGTTTTCACACTCTGCTACCCCAGAAATACGCTTAGTGAATAATGTTTTTCAGTGAATTTATTTTACTCTGAGCCTGTTTTTGTTCTAAGAGTTTGTCATTTTTTATGTATGCCTTTACTTTCATTTTAGTGACATATTACATAAGCTCTGATTTCCATAAGAGTAACTTAGTTACTTTTATATTGGCATTAGTACCAAACTTTCTCTTTAATGGTTGGTGGGATGGCCACCAGTGTTTAGGAATTCATTAGTCTTATCTCTAGTTATTCTTTCTTCAGGTCCATTTTTCATAATATTTCTTGATAGGCCATGTATAGAATTAGGTATTTTAGTATTTCTAACATATTCTTATTGGATATAAAATTTTGTCATTGGCTTCTTTACTTCTTTAAAATTTTCCCAAAAAGTGTCCTCAGAGGGTTCCTACTTTAACAACACTACTTAAAATGCAAGTGTGCCAAGCGTGGTGGCACACACCGTAATCCCAGTACTTGGGAGGCTGAGACAGGAGGATCATAGGTTCAAAGCCAGCCTCAACAACCCAGTGAAGCTCTCAGCAACTTAGCAAAACCCTGCTTCAAAATAAAAATTAAACTAGGGCTTGAGGGTGTAGCTCAGAGGTAGAACACCCCTGGGTTCAATCCCTAGTACTACCACAAAAAATAAAAAATAAAGCAACAGTGTCCCTTCCCCAGGATTCCCTTACCTCTTTCCCCCAATAACTCCTTCCCCATTCTAATGTACTTCTCACAGTATCATGCTTCTTGTCTTTTTTAGAATAAGTCTCATAAGGGCAGAGGTGTTAGTCTGTTTTACTCATGTTTCCCAAATACTTAGAACAGGGCTTGGTATTCAGAAATGCTCAGTAAATATTTAACAAAAGAATGGATTAAGAATATACCACTTGAGTTATTTTCTAATATTGTAGAGGATAAGAATTAGCATGCACTGGGCCAGTGGCTTTCAACTCTTTTTACCTGCCCCAGGTAAAATGTATGAAATACAACAGAGTGGACACATACATATGTATTTTGTATGTATAAAGATGAAGTGTGCAGTGCACCCTAATATTTCTTACTTTCATTTTTAAAAGTAAGTACAACTGCATATTAGGATGATTATAATTAACAATAATGTACTCTATATTTCAAAAAGCTAGAAGAATGGATTTTGAACGTTTTCACCATAAAGAAATGGTAAATGTTTGAGGAAATAGGTATGTTTAGCTTGATTTAAGTATTACACAATATATACATGTATCAAAGCATGATATTACTCCATTAATATGTGTAATTTTAATGTGTCATGTATCAGTTAAAAATTAATTTAAAAAATGAATGTTGTTTGCAGTCTACTTTGTTTTCTTAATTCATGAAAGAATGCAGGCTTTAGTTTGCACTCCATAACAGAAAACCCTAAAACAAAGATTATGTAAATATACAACCTAGTTTCCCTTTATCTTATTGTGACTATTTGGAACTGTCTTATTTTAATTTCAGGCTGGTCATCGGGCTACTTGTAACATTTTAAGTTTCTATATCTGCTGGCTGCTGGTACGTGAAACTACTACAGGAGCTGTGGCTATATTAGTAAAAATAAACTGAGCCTGAGGCCGGGCGTGGTGGCGCACGCTTGTAAATCCCAGTACTTGGGAGGCGGAGACCAGAGGATCCAGGTTCGCGGCCAGCCTCAGCTACTTAGTGAGGCCCTCCGCAACTTTGTGAGACCCGGTTTCAAAATAAAGGATAAAAATAGGGCCGGGGGTGTAGCCCGGAGGTAGAACGCCCTGGGTTCAATCCCCGGTACCACAAAAAAAATAAATTAATAAAAAAAAATAAACTGAGCCTGTAATATGTGCAGTTTCTCTCAAGTGTGTTTCTTAATGCTGAGTTTATTTCCTTTTGAAGGAGGAAGAACTCCTCTCTGATAGATAGGAGCAGAGGAGAGATGGGCTGCTACTGTGTTGAGTTAAAAGGCAGCCTGCAATTCATGTTGAGATCTGAATAAAACCTAGGACCAAGTGGGTTGGGAACAGATTGTTAGAAATCTGAATTATTTTCTTCTCCCAGCTGTTATAAGACTTAACAGGCCAGGGAATTATGCACACAGTTAACTAGAACATGACCTACCTCCCCTGAGGAGCGCAGTACCGAGACTCCTTACATGGTTGGTTGATCAGCATTGTGACCATATCATATTTTGTACTAAAACCCAAAGACTTAGGAAATAACTTCTTTCCTGTCTAACATAAAAAAATATGATGACTCTCTAGTTTTCAAGTTTGTACATTTTAAGGAAGCTCTTTTTAGCTTAATGTCAGCGAAGCAGCTGCTGCTCGAATTTGCTTTGTAAAACACTGAATTATTCATTTCCATAAACAAAACTTCCTTAGTAATTATTTAGCATTAATTTATTTCTCTTTATTTCAATCAACCCTGTTGACATTCTATTTTAAAATTAAAAATATTCTTTGTGGAATCTAACAAGTAAGACTCCATGACAACCACTTTCTCTACTTTCTCCTGTTCTTGCAACAGAACATTTCCAGATCCTGAGATGAATTGTGTTTTGTTGTTTCTTTTTATTTATTTTAATTATTTATTTTAATTTATTAATTTATTTTTTGTGGTACTGGGGATTGAGCTCAGGGGCATTCTACCTCTGAGCTACATCCAGCCCTATTTTTTTATTTTGAAACAGGGTCTTGCTAGGTTGATGAGAGTCTCACTACTTGCTGAGGCTGTCCTCGAACCTGCGATCCTGTCTCAGCCTCCCAAGTACTTGGATTACAGGCGTGTGCTACCAAGCCCGGTTTCTTTTTATTGTCTTAATATAAGTGACTAGTGAGTAGTTTACTTTTATTCTATAATCTGTCTAGAAGTATCTTCTAGGTACGTCTCAGAACCAGGCATTCATCGTGAGTTTGACTCGTTAGATTTTACCACAATACTTTATGCATGAGTATATTTAACAGTGATCATCTTGAATTCTAACGATGTAAACTTATTAGAAATATTTTAAACAATTATTCATTTCATCATTTGTACTCACAGATGGTTTAATAGGCTATTTAATAGGAAAAAAGGTCAAGATCATTGTTTTACATTTCTTGTAACTCCTGCATGCGTAGCCAGCCTTTACACCTTCAGACTCTCATTATTAGTTATTGCTTGTGGCTTCCTTGGGCAGTCTGTCTTTTACTGCTCTGTGGTACTTGTCATTTCTCCAATTGCTGGCTTCTGTGTTTTTAATTTTTAATTGTAAGTCTGCCATTGCGTTGCTGCTCCTTTGGAGACTTTGAGGGCAGTCGGTGTTAGTATTCAAATAAAACATTCTTGCCTCCAGTTCTTTTGGAGCATGCATCTAGACAGGCTTCGCCACTGGATTCAAAATGTAAAGCTCGTGTCCTTGAAGGACTGTAAACTTCCAGTTAAGAGCCCATTTTCGAATCTCTGTTGTTACGTCCTGAAAAGAAGTCAAGGTATCATATCTACCACGGCGGAGGCGGCCTCGGAGGACCAGAAGAGGATGAGGCCTGTGGAATTAGATATTGGAAGACTCCATCACCAAAGGTTCTGCAGTGCTGTGCAGGACGATCATGGAGACCTCTGTTTCAGAAGTTGTTGAGTAATAGTTTTTGAAGGACTAACTACATATGCCTGATTATTCTAGAGCTGAAATGTTCAGGAAATCCTTTCAAGCAGATGACATGGACAGCAGCCTCCAGCTGGGAGACATTACGCAAGCATATTGTGTTTTTCCTCTAGATGGTGTTTTGGGAAGTTAAATGAGCTATTTAAAATTATTTTATTTGACATAAAAGTTTCAAGCCTAAAAAAATATAAATCCTCAAATCTGGGATACTGTGTTTCCATTCCTGCAAGGCAAACAACAATCTAGAATAAAGTGACAACTGCACCTTTAAACACAGGGCATGGGTTGTATTTGCTCATTATAATTTTTGTGCTTGCACTGTTAGTTTATGTCTGCATATGTGTGAATATATACTTTCAATGTATATATGTATATATAAATTATGTGTATATATATATATATACACATACACACATGTAATACCTATAGGGTAAATATTTCTTTGAAACTATGCTTCATTCATAAGAATAGTAAACTAAGATGTCTGTATGGTTAAAAAAATAGGATGGAGTCTTCTGTGAAAGTAAAGAATAGACATTTATATCTAACATGTGAACTTGCAAGATGTGTAGGCAGCCGGCCTTGGGGTATACAGCCTGGAGATGATCATATCCTATGCTATATGCATTTTCATGGCCTTAGTTCGGGTGTATAAGGAACTTCTGTGGCTGTTTCTCATAAGATAGGAATTTTGGAAATCTATGCCTCCACATTAATTTGCATAATTCTTGGGTCCTCATATTCTTTTCTATGAAAAGATATATATCTTAGACCAAAAAGAGCACATCTAAGTTAAGTAACATCTGTGACTATTTAGTACATGATTAATAGCCTAATCTTTGTGGTTTAGAAATAAATATGGCGCATGTTCTATTTTATATGAAACATTTTTATATATAAAGTATCAGATACATACCATACAGTTTTGGTCTACACTAAGTACTCTCTAAACTGTATGATTTTCAATTACTACACTGCATTTAGTTGTGATTTTGCATTTTTAAATATGTTGCTGAAAATTTGAAACTTTTCTGTCAAATCAGTTCTATTCCATTAATCCAGCAAATAATTTGACCTTACCCCTTCTTCATCTTAAATTTGAAGGGAATTATGGAATAGAAGGAGGAGTGAAATTCATTTCACGTTCTCTTTAGTAGTAAGTTACAAATATATAAACATTTTGTTACTTTTGGTTCCCTAATTTCCCTGCTCTACAATGGGTCAGTATGTTCTGCTTTTTCTGGAAAAGTCGAACAGAGATAGTTTGGTTATTTTTAGGAATATGCATGCTTTTTGGAGGGGGTGGTGGTGGGAAGGACATGATATAAAAAGAGTTGTTTCTTTGCCAACCTTATAAATTATCTGTGCTTGACACAAACCTTTTCTTTGACAGTAATCAGTCCTTTTAAAACTGTATTCCTAACTACTTGAGCTGATAAATAGTGAGGTTTGTTTTAAAGAAGTCAAGTTTATTTTATGTCAATTTTCTATTTGCCCTGTATAAGATATATTTAATTACTTTACTCCATCTCTGTGTTCAAATTAATCAGATTCTGCTACATATTGGTGCTCAAATTAGAATAATTCTTTAATCAACTGTGTTATCCATGCCATGGTAGACTAGAATAGAAAAGCTACTCTTGGCATATTGAAGATGCATGCATTTTATTTTCTATTGCAATTTAAAAGTAAAATCAGAAATATTGATTTCTACTTGACTGGAGAGATGATTTAGTTTGAATATCAGTCTGATCTTAATCAGGTGAGAATTAATTGAGTTGGAGGTATTAGATATTCAGTGATGTTAACTGAACCATGATCAATCTAGAGAGAAGCTTTCTTTTGGACTATGTTAGAATTATCAAATAGCTCATGCACTACAATGTAAAATAATCTTTTCGTGTTCATCCTTCTACCTTCTCGTCTCATTAAATGCACCACTAAATTCATTCTATACACAGACTAATCTTTAGAGTATAAGGCTAATACAGCACAATTTAATAGAAAGTTAAAAGCATAATAATTTTGTCATAAATGCTATTATTGTCAGAATTTTATAATGATACATTTTCTAGCGCCTAATTTTAAAACTAAGTGATTAAACATCTGCTTTTCAAGTATACATGGGACTTAAAAAATCTGTCTTACTTTTTTTTTAATGTTCAACATTGAAAGAAGTGAGCAATACAGAATTGTTTTAATGTTTATTTTCAGAAATAAAAATAGAATCTGTAGCATTATATTGGTCTGAAATGTGGCTTGGGCTTTTCATTTATTTTAAGAGTGTGATAGCAATATCATAAGTGTTGTGAAAATATAAATGGTGAGATAACACCTCCATAGGACTTGCTCTTAAGTAGTAAAATTGTAAAGTCTTTAAATAACCTGGAGCCAGAACTGAAAGGATCGATCTGCCTTGTTAACTAGGGATACTATACTTATTAAATACCTAATTAAATTTAACATTACCATGTCCTTTAGTCCTTTTTTTTCTTTAAAATGGAGAATTTGGACCTATCTACTAGCAAGGTGGCATATATTGTCATTGTCAGACTTCTTCCGTTTTGGCAGTTGGTGTGACCGTGTGAAATTAAAAGAAAGCCAATAGTGTGACTTCTGATGGTGTCATTTTACCTTGGGAGAGTGCTCTGCACTTCAGAGTGGTACGAGGGCAATAGTATGATCTACGTAGCCATCTATCTTGCAAAAAGAAATGGCCAAATTTGGATTTGCGAACAATTAGTATTAGTGAAATTAGACTATATGTGCAGAAACATCCCTAGAGTGTGATGAATGAGGACTTCTTAGTGAGATGTGGTGGGGTTTTCCACCCCGTTGTTGCTAAATAGCGATTCAGGGAAAAGGGCCTGTTTAGGGAAAAAAAAATAGATTGCTGCCTTTTTCACTCCACTCAGTACAGCCAGGGCTCTTCATATCTGGACTCCACTCTCCCCTCTCCTGCACCCGGGGCTATTTCTTTTCTTTCTTTCTTATTTTTTAACAACATTTTGTGAGGTGTATAGAATACCAAAACATTACCAACATGCTTCTTCAATTCTCATTCCCCTGATCTATCACTTTCCTCCCATGTGATAGATAACTACAGTTACCTGTTTCTTAAATATTCCTCCCCAGCCATTTTGGGATTGTAGAAACACACACACATGCACATGTGCGCGCGCGCGCACGCACACACACACACACACACACACACACACACACACATAATGTATATCCTAAACAGAACAATAATATTCTGTAATGTAAACTAGTTCATTTTACTGTTTTCACTTTAAATCTTGGGCATTGCCGGGCGCAGTGTCATACTCTTGGGAGGTTGAGGCAGGGAGAGGACTTAAGCTCAGGAGTTTGACACCAGCCTGGGCAACATAAAAGGACCCTGTCTCAGTGAAAGAAAAAAAGGAAAAAAAATTCTTGGTGATCATTCCCTATGAGCATGCTATTTTTAATGGCTATATAGTATTTCATGATACAGTATTTCCACTCTGGCAGTTGGTGTAACCATGTTACATTTGATGCTAAAACCGAAATCTACACCTACATAAAATTATTTTTTGTTGCATGTGAGAGAAGACCATATAAGGAATGGCTAGTGATATGTTATTCTTTTAATAATTCCTTACACATGAGGACCTACTTATTTTTGTTGACACACACACACACACACACACACACACACACACACAGTCATTTTTATTTTTGAATTGGATGAAAATTTCTACTGTGCTTGAATTTGAAGAACTTAATGTCTTTATGGATTCTAATTTTTTTTAAGGGAGATGTTAAACTGTCTCAAAGTGAGTTGTTAAATAAATACATTTGATAAACCGGTATCTCATGAGGAGGGTGACCAAGAATTTGTTAGTAGCGTGGAAACTGCATCCAATAAGAGCAGACAGTAATGTTCAATCTGACTCTGAGCTATGAGAAGAGAATAAACACAACTGTTATTTCCAGTAATATTTGATGAAGGAGCAGCATTAGACTTACGAAGGAGCAGCATCAGACTTACGAAGGAGCAGCATCAGACTTATGAAGGAGCAGCATTAGACTTATGAAGGAGCAGCATTAGACTTACTCTAGTTTTTTTCAGGCTATAACCCCTTCCCCCCACCCAGCACACACATGCGTGATGGAACTGGCCGTTTTGTGAGATGAGGAGTTTTCTGTCACCACTAGTGTTTAAACAAGTAGGACGGAGTAGGAAGGGCTTTCTGCATGAAGAGTCTAGATTAAGTGGCCTCCGTGGTCCTTCTCACTCTAACCTTTTCCATTGCAGAACTAAGAGCAAGGCCGCTGGCCGTCTCCAGAACTTGTGACAAGCGGTGTTCAGGGGTCTGTTCCATCACTGCCTGTTCTTATCCCCAGAATGGGTGGTAAAACTATGTGCAGTATGGGGGGGAAGGGGGAAAGGCACAGCAGATTAGCTTATCACTTTTTTTTTAGCTTATCACTTGAATTACTAAAAACATTGATCTTACTTTTGTTTCTCCTTTGGTGTGGGGGATGGGAAAGGTATAGTCCACTGGGAGTTGGCTAGAAACCTAGAAGTCTCCATGTTCAGAAGTGTGCTCAAAGCCAGGCGTGGTGGTGCACGCCTGTAATCCCAGAACTTGGGAGGCTAAGACAGGAGGATTGCAGGTTCAAGACCAGCCTCAACAACTTAGCAAGGCCCTGCACAACTTAGTTAGACCTTGTTTCAAAATAAAAAATAAAATAGTGCTGGGGGTGTAGCTCAGAGGTAGAATGTCCCTGGGTTCAATCTCCAGTGTCCCCCCCCCCTCACATACAAAGAAGTGTGCCCAGTATTTTGTCAGTTCTGATCAGTATCCTTTAATGAGTAGGTCTTTTAACAATGGAGACTATGGGGAGCAAAGAAGGGATGTGCAAGAAAAATGTGTGGTATGAGCCAGACTCGTGCATAAGATAGTTGTCTTGCCTCGCCACCGTCTAAATCCTCCACCTCCAAGTGCCCTGTGCATGCAGTTCGCATCACTATGAACTGCACTATGATGTGAGACTATAATGCACCAATAAATGTATAAAAAATTTAAAAATCCTCCACCTCTGCAATCATTAGAAACGTGCAAGGGTTCTGCTATTTGAGAACACCGGGGCAGCCCCTCCTTGCAGTCCTTTGGCTGCAAGGTGAGGTGATTTGGTGCTTCGCTTGGCCCCACTAGGCCGGGCTGCGTTAATGTCTACCTTTTCAGTTCTAACACTTAAAATCTGAAACCCAGAATTTGGTGCTTAATTATTTTCAGTTTGGAGAAGTCACTTTCTAATGTGTAAGATCCTCCTTTAAGATGTTCAGATATGTTTACAGGAATTCTGGAGGACGGGCTCTAGACTTCGCGAGCTCAGGTGTCTGACGCCATTTTATTTTAGATGGCCGTTCATTGCCATGAAGTAAAAAGATCAGCGGTAAGTTCTGACTGACTTTTTCCCGTGCGAGTGATGGAATGTGCCGAGCCCTGGTCCCTCGCTTCCCAGGTGCTGCTTGTGATCTCCTGTGAAAGAGCTGGCCTGATTAAGTCTTTATTCTTTGGGCGTAGACATTTCTACTAGGTGTGGGTTTCTTCCTTGTATTCTGAGTATGGAAAGGAGGACATAGGGTTGTAGTAGTTACAGCTATATATATATATATATATATAATTATAAAGGCCTGTTTCTAGGCCAATGTGTGCCATACTATGTGATCTTGGAAATATGATGTAACCTATTTAAAGCTCAGTTTTCTTATCTGACAAATGAAGGTAATAGTCCCTGTTTGATAGAGTTTTTGTAAAACTCATGTGTTATGTTTGTTTAACATAAGTTGCCATTACCATGTCGTAGTTACTGCTTTTACTGTCAAACCTTTAAATACCTTGCAAAAAATAATTATGAAGTTGCATGGGAAAACAAAGGAAAAGGTCACCTGAACTAAGATGATTTCTTCTTTTTTTTTTTTTTGCGGTACTGGGGATTGAACGCAGGGGCGTTCTACCTCCGCGCTACGCCCCCGGCCCTATTTTTTTTTATACTTTATTTCGAAACCGGGTCTCACGAAGTTGCGGAGGGCCTTACTAAGGAGAGGGGGGAGGAGAGAGAGAGAGAGAGAGAGAGAGAGAGAGCGCGCGATCTGAGGCTGGCCGCGAACCCGGATCCTCCAGTCTCCGCCTCCCAAAGTACTGGGATTACAAGCGTGCGCCACCACGCCCGGCCTAAGATGATTTCTTCTAAGAGAGAAATAGATTAATAGTTACTTACCTTTTTCAAAATTACTAATGCTGCTTTGCCCTTTGGTTTGCCATAAACAAATCATCTGTGTTGCATGTACTATATACTAAGTACTCCTTGTAGGAATCATATTTTACTCTCATTAAACTTATATTTTAAAGCCGAGATAATGAATCTGACTGTCCCTTTCAAACTTTTTAGTTTCCATGAAACCCTGAAGTTTTATGTTACTGGTTTTCTGGGGGGCTTGTTTGTTTGAACTTTGTTTGGGACGATTTTGGACACAACCCTGACTAAACTGAAGAGATGATTATGACAAACAACAATGTCAAAAAATTTAAATATGTGTCAAAGAAATTAGGAGTAATGGGTGAGATTATTTAACAAACCATATTGTTAAATATATGATTGAGTTAAGTCAACTGAAGCCTGGTAGAAAACCAGAAATTAAAATTTAACACTCATTCCTTTAGTTTACTTGCTTATTATTTCAGCTGTTTGTTGAATTCTGATTGATTATTCATAGCACTTTAATTTTTATTTCCTTAGGTACTTTATTTTGGTTAGGTATTTTAATAGACTTAACAGGATTAATGAGTAGAAGAATCCTGTTCTATGGAAAGATATGGAAGTTAACAAAGTCTAAAATGATGATAGATTCAAAGCAAGAGCTATATCATGGTTAGTTTGTGCCTCACCTGAAGTATAGGGAACTGAAAGTATCCAGTATGATAGCCACTGGACCCATGTGGCTATGTAAATTTAATTAAAATCAACTGAGATGAAAACTTCAACTCTTCAGTTGTATTAGCCATTTCAGGTGCTCGGAAGCCACAGGTGACTAGTGGCTACGCTACTGGACAGTGCAGAGAACCTTTCCCTCATCACAGGAGGTTTGATGGGACAGTGGGAAGAGAATGCAAGCCATGTATATAAAATCATAGTGATCCCTTTTTAAGATGTGAAGTTAATTTAAAAAGGTAAAGTTAATCTCAACATTATATTCAATCTAACAGTTAAAATACTGTCTTTTCAACCTGCAAATAATGTAAAATATACTAAATATTTCACATTTCTTTTTTCCTCCTAAACCTTCAAAATCCAGCGTATACTTTACACTTAACAAGATACTGCAATTCAGATTAGCCATATTTGAAGCGCTCACTACTAGTAGCTACCACATTGCACAGTATGGGTCTAGAGGGTTACTAACCCAATTGCACCTATTAAAAACACAACTATTTGGTATTGCTGAATTCCTTCATATGTCTGTCAACATGACTTGGCAGTTTCCCATGTGAAGTATTAGAGATTTGCCTTTGGAAATCAAATATTTTTAAAGCTGTAAGTGCAATGAAGAAGCCACTATTTCAATGTACATTTCTTATCAAAAAACGCTTATTATTTCTGCACATTTTTTTTTCATTTGAGATACTAGTTTTATGGAGCCCTTAGAAAATTATCCACAGAACACACTACTCTTTTTTTGTTGTTGTTAGAATGGTGCTGGAAAAGACTTACTGATGCTTCAATTTAATTGAACTTGTCTTAATTAACTTCTCATCCAGCCTGCCATTATTTACAATATTGGGCCTTGTCTAAAGATTGGATTGTATTCTTTCCAAAAGCTAAACTACTGGGATCGTTGACACGGAGGAGGCAAGGAAAACTACAGTTCTGTTACTTTTATAAACCAAGGTGTATAAATTCAGAACTGTTGAAGAACTCTTTCTCTGAGCCTCTTGGAATCCTGTTCGTGCTGCTGGCTCTGAGGAGAAATGTGCTTAGCGGCTTTGGTCTCCCTCGGCTGAGCAGTCCTTAGGAAGGAGAGGACAGGATACTGTCTTCATTGTCCCTGCCTCGGCTCGGGCCGTCACCACCGTATTTCAAGCCGGGAGCTCAGAACTGAGGTGACCTCCTGTTGTCTTCAGGCGCTTCGTACTTCACAGCTTCCAGAAGGGATGATGATTACCGAGAGCGGCGACTGCACTTAAGCATCGTCCGCAGGGACCTGACATTAGACAGCTCGCTACAGAAGTCTTCACAGAAAAGATGGCTTTTCTTGAGAAAATTTAGTTTGGGGTTTTAATCTACAGTACAAATTTAAAATTGCAGATACCTTTGTCTGAAGGGAAATCTTACTAAAAATTGGCACCTAGATCCTGCCCAAACTGTACATCACTGTTAGTCCCATGTTTTTAAAACCTCTTGTGATTCAGTACCAGTTAAAAGATCTTTTACGGCCGGGCGTGGTGGCGCACACTTGTAATCCCAGTACTTTGGGAGGCGGAGACCGGAGGATCCGGGTTCGTGGCCAGCCTCAGCTCTCGCTCTCTCTCTCCCTGTCTCTCTCTCTCTCTCTCTCTCTCTCTCTGTCTCCTTAGTGAGGCCCCCTGTAACTTCGTGAGACCCGGTTTCAAAAATAAAGTATAAAAAATAGGGCCGGGGGCGTAGCGCGGAGGTAGAATGCCCCTGCGTTCAACCCCTGGTACCGCAAAAAAAAAATAAATAAATAAATAAAAGATCTTTTACACATCATGTTTAAAGTACATCTCTGTTTTTATTCTTACCCAGTTTTATATAAGGAAAGAGTTTTGTGCTTAAGAGTTCCATTTGTAGAGTTCATATGCTCTGTTATAAATTTGGGCGATTTGTAAATCTCCCCTTCTAGGATCCTTAGTAAGCAGGAGCTCCTAAGTATTTTCCATTTAATTCAAAGTTCCTGATTTAAAGATGAGTCATTAAGATGATAGTGCAGTCATGGAAATATTGCATATAGCTTGTATGTTAGAATTCTAAGTCATATTAGTATCCAAATATATCTTTGCTTTTTTTAATATGGAAAAAATAGGCAGTGTATAAATATTGGTTGCAGAAAGAAAAGTACTGGAAAGTTACAAAGAAGTGTTATATCTAAAAGTGACTGTGAAAAAATTCATCTTTAAAACATCATAGCCGGGCGTGGTGACGCACGCTTGTAATACCAGTACTTTGGGAGGTGGAGACCGGAGGATCTGGGTTTGTGGCCAGCCTGAGCTCATGCACGCACGCGTGCACGTGCGCACGCTCTCTCTCTCTCTCTCTCTCTCTCCCTGTCTCTCTCTCTCTCTCTCTCGACTTAGTGAGGCCCTCTGCAACTTTGTGAGACCCGGTCTCAAAATAAAGTATAAAAATAGGGCCGGGGGCGTAGCGCGGAGGTAGAACTCCCCTGCGTTCAATCCCCGGTACTGCAAATAAATAAATAAATAAATAAATAAATAAATAAATAAATAAAAACATCATAAATTAATGGAGATATAAAGGGCCGGGGGCGTAGCGCGGAGGTAGAACTCCCCTGCGTTCAATCCCCGGTACTGCAAATAAATAAATAAATAAATAAATAAATAAAAACATCATAAATTAATGGAGATATAAACAGTGGTTCTAGCCAGAGACATGAAATCACGGGGCACTTCTTTTAACTTGGTACGTTTTAGCATTACCATTTCTCCGGGAATGCTTTAGTTCTAACTGTATAACTATTTGCAAAATAATATGTTGTGCGAAACTAAGTGCAGATAAAAATGTAAAAGATCAATTGTCTTACATTTCTAGTTCCATGCACAGTTGTTGCTTGATAAGTACTTATCCTTGGCTTAATTAAGGAAGCTTATTATTGGAGGTTATTTGAATATTAAAATATATTCAAATTTTTTAATAAATTAAATGAGTCAAAAACAAATATTCCAACTGATTATTTCTGTTGCTACTTTTACATGGAGGCTCCCAAAAAGTTTTTCATATCATAATGAACTAGAAATTATATAGACTACTTGTACATAATTAAAATATGATTATTTTGTCTGTTATCGGAAGCTAAACTTTCATTTTTTCTTAGGTTTTCTTGATCCAAATTTTATTATATCCAAAGAATATTTATACAAATACTTTATTATATAATATTAAGTGGTTTCTTTGAGAGAAATGAAGGGTGTACAAAAGAAAGATAAAGAATTTCATGTTCTTGATATTTTCCAGGAAAAAGGTCTGGAGTGCACATTCCTCCTCCTCCTTTGCGTGCTTACGTGCGTGCATGTGGGCGGGCGTGCGGGCGTGTGTTGGTGCTTGGGATGAAGCCCAGAGCTTCAGGCATACTAGGCAAGTGCTCTACCACTGAGCTACATCCACAGCACTGAGTGAACATTTCTTTAAGCTCTGGAAAAACTTAGCAATCTTTCCACATTGCTACGGTCACTATTTATTTACATTAATTTGTATTACCTTAAGATATATTTAATTAAATAACATTTTACTTTCAGAGATTTTAATGGTAATTAAATTATGAATTAGGTATGCATAGTCTTCAACATTTAACATTAAGCTTGAAAGATAGAAGCAATTAAATTGTAAAATACCAGTTTAGAAATCAGTTGGCAGTATCAGCCACATCACCATTACATGATTATATGCTAATGTAGGATGAAAGAAAGATCCTCATTAAAATCTTGTTGTTAAACAAGTGACAGAAACCTTACAAACAGCTTGAGGCTTCAGGCCAGTCACAATGACTCCAGAAGAGATGTGGACAAGTGTGAAAATATATAGACCAGGCCTTCAGTGTGATCAGAACACGTAAATGCTGTCTTCCACCGGTCTCCTACCAGTGACACTTTTATTCATATTAGGGAAAACAAGTCTTACAACAATGCAATGCGTAAGCATTGTAGTTTGGATTTCTCCAGTCAATAAAAGTATTGGGTTTGTTAAATTTGGAAAGTGACTTTTGATAATAGCCATTGTGTTTGTGTTTTCCAGAAAAGGACCGGGGTTTGGGCAACTAGTATATTTGCATTAGACAGAATTCATGATACCATATCTTTCTTCAGGACATTATCTGAGTGAACTAGTTTGGTAGATTGGGGTGACAGTAAGGAGCAAGGTGGTTCAAGAAATCCAGCTCATTGTTCATCCCCACTGTGGAGCATGGCGGCTCTCCTAAGCCATTAGTCACTTCAGTCAAGTCTGGGTTAACTTTATATCCATGTTTTGAGGATTGTGCATGTCTCAATTTTTATTTGGGATCATAATCTTAACGTCTTAATATGGTGTTTTAAGTAGAAAAATTAACATACAGGAATGCATATGCATTCCAGAGTGGAAGTTAGCGGATGTTTTGATAGCCATGCGACCACCCTGCATGTCTCTGCTGACAGTGAGCTGGCTGTCAGTCTCCTTTGCCTTTGGGTACTAGGGATTCTTTAGTCAAAGGATACAAGGGTATTTCCCCTGGTTTCATTTGGCCCCTGTGCCTGGCTCATCTGTACAGAGAACAGGGGCATTTGTAGTTGGAATAAAGAAGATACGTGATGGAGTTCAGAGAGGAACAGGCTGAATTGGAATGAGAGTAAGTGGTGAGCCTGCCGAGGCTAGTAATAAGAAACTCCTGTGTGCCTTTGAAGGGGGAATATTATATATCACTCAAAATTTATTATCATCACGCACATTAAATTACTTGAATTAATTCACTTCTTACATCCTTTGTGCTTGTTCTTATCCCATCAATTTTCTCATTTTTTTCTTTTTTTTTTTTTTTGTGGTACCGGGGGTTGAACCCAGGGGCATTCTACCTCCGCGCTACGCCCCCGGCCCTATTTTTTATACTTTATTTTGAAACCAGGTCTCACGAAGTTGCAGAGGGCCTCACTAAGGAGAGAGAGAGAGAGAGCGAGAGAGAGAGACAGAGAGAGAGCTGAGGCTGGCCACGAACCTGGATCCTCCGGTTTCTGCCTCCCAAAGTACTGGGATTACAAGCGTGCGCCACCACGCCCGGCTTATCCCATCAATTTTCTGACCCAAAGCAAACACAAGACTGAGTAGCAAGTGGCCCAGCTGCGGGTAGAATATGGCACTGGGCTTTTTTGGGCTGCTGGTCCTGAAAAGACAGATGCCAAAGGGGTCATGCAATTTCAAAGGTAAGTTAGTGGAATGCAAATTTAACAGAAAACCATTTGAAATTCCTGGAGTATGGAGAGCTGACTTAGTCATGAAATGGGAGTGCTATCACTAGACATTAAGGCACGTTGCCAGGTTGTCAAAAAGACAAGGGATGTTTTGATGCTAAAGGCAGGGAATCTCAGAAGACTCGCTGAGACTGGGCACCAGATGGCCAAAATCCAGAAACAATTTCCCTTTGACTCTTTTTATTTCCCCTTCAGTATCCTCTTTGCCCACTGGAAAGCCTACTGAGTCTCTCCATGCTCTCCAGGAAGCCTCCTCACCTTTACCTCACAAGTCCTCTCCCTCCTCTCAAGTCTCATTTATTTCTACAAAGTGAACAATACTCATTGTGTCTTTACCAGTGTGCATGTCTCTTGTCGAGCATGTACTGGGTTCAAGCCACAGTCATAATATATGTTGAATGAATATTCTAGAGCTATTAACATTATATTGATATAATTACAAGTTACTTTTTTCAATTTTTTAAATTTCAGATTTTACCAAATGTTGCAAGGACTCGGGCATCCTTATGGTAATAAAATGCCGGAAAGAAAATTCTGCACTGAAAGACTGTCTAACTGCTTAGTAAGTTGTCACCTCTGCGTTTGTGCGTTTGTGTGTGTATATGTGTATAGTAGGGAAAAATATGTCACTTACATCTAATATATTTTGTACCTCCACCAACCAAATTCTTTATGTTGTTGGCCAGGGCTAAAATTTTGACACATTGAAGATTTTTCTAAAAAAAGAAAAAAAACATATTTATGACATTTTTTTCAAGTTGTCAGTATTGTATCTGACTGAAAATATGAAGTCAGCCAACAGAAACAAATAATTGAACAAATCCCTTTTCATGGACAGGTTGATTTATAGAATATACTATAGACTGATTTTATTTATTTCTTTAAATGGAAAGCAACTGAATTTAGAATACTTCTAAGAATTTCTCATGCCTTGTGATTTGATCATTATAATTTAATCCAGTTGTGTGATTGGTTTTATTATTATAATTTAACTCTTAGAAAAGTTGCAATAAAGCCGGGCGTGGTGGCGCATGCCTGTAATCACAGTACTTGGGAGGCTGAGATAGGAGGATCTGGGTTCACGGCCAGCCTCAGCTACTTAGTGAGGCCCTCCGCAACTTAGTGAGACCCTGTTTCAAAATAATAATAAAAAAAATTAGGCTGGGGGTGTAGCTCGGAGGTAGAATGCCCCTGGGTTCAGTCCCCAGTACTGCAAAAAAAAGAAAAGTTGCAATAAATCATATGAAAAATGTAAAAGTAAATTTAAATTTTAAAGTTAGTCAAATACTTTTTAAAGTATTGTTTTAATGTCATGTTCACTAGTATTTTGTTGTAGTTCCTTAAACCTTAAGTGAAAGTATACAAAGGTGGGTTTTGTTTTGTTTTGTTTTTTGGTACTGGGGATTGAACCCAGGGGCATTCTACCTTTGAGCTACATCCCCAACCCCTTTTATTTTTTGTTTGGAAATAAGGTCTTGCTAGGTTGCTGAGAGTCTTGCTATGTTGTTGAGGCTGTCCTTGAACCTGGGATTATAGGCATGCACCACCATGCCTGGCTATACAAAGTTTTTTGAATGCAGATGCTTTCTGTTTTATTATCCACATTATTGACGCATAATACTGCAGTATTATTAATTGGTAGTTGTGAGATCTTAATTCTGGTAAGCCTTTACTTCCTTTTACACTGTGTTTCTCTAGCCTGTGAAGCATATATGTCAGTGTGGTATGGACTAAGGGTCTGAGAAAAATAATTATCCAAATCCTATGTTTAAAAAAAATAACATTATGTATACATAGCGGTTTTTAGAATGCTGGAGTTGGACTTCGGAGATTATCTAAACTCATCTTTATATTTATAGATGAGAGGCGCACTCAGTATTCACGCTTCTTCCCTCAAGTTGTTAATATCAGTAGCGTCTCTTGACTTCTGGGCCAGGCCCTGTAACTCAGCACTTTACTGCAGAGGAGTGAACGCATTCTTCCAGTTCTGTTCCCTCGGACACCCAAGAGATGTTTAATGAGTAACAAATCACTTAAGCTTCGTGCGTCTGAATTTGTTTTATATATTGATTTTTTTAACCCGAGATCAGGCATCATTATAATCAGTTTGATATACTATCCCTCCCTCGGGACAGAGCAGCTCTAGATCAGAGTGGACCAGAACACGAACTGCAGCGGGCAGCCCGGGCTCAGCTTCCGGGTCGGTGAGGGTTTACTGCCCTGTAAGCTTGGGCAGGTCCCTCACGTGACAGGGGACCCATCATTGACCTGGAGCCATGGTGAAGCACTGTACTTAAACACATTTACCACGGTGCCTGGCGTAGAGCAGGTACTCAGTGAATGGCAGCTCTATTTTGATCTGTACTTGTGATTTATTAGATTTGTATTTATTACTTGCTATCTGAATAGTAATCATGTGAATATTCTTCTGTGTCTCCCCACTCCACCCCCCAGAAATCTGAGGAGAAAATCAGAGGGCGCCTGGGGGAGGGGTCAGGAAAGGAGGGAGGAAGCTGCTTCTGTGGATTTAGAAAAGCAGTGAAGGAAACAAAGAAGGCTGTGCCATTTGCTGGAAGTAAATGGAAAGTTATCAAGGAGCATTCTACTTGACATTAAGTCCCAGAGTACTCAAGAAATACCTTTTCATCTTTGAATAAGAAAATGCTCTTTGTTAATTGCTGTTTCACATTCCACAAACCAAATGTAACCGTCTCATCTCTTTGGTGACATCTTGAATGCTAATGGTCTGTGCTCTTCCTTCATTCCTCAGTATACTGTCACCTGATTTCTGCCAACTTGCATGGGCTCGTGATAGCCAAATCCATCAAATAGTCCTTCCTCTGTACTTGACCTTTTTATGGCAATCCCTTCTTAAAGTTCCGATTTCCCTGATAATGCTTTCCAGTGTCTCGTGCATTTCTCCCTACTTCTCACCTCTCCCCTCACCTACTCCTTAAAAAGTTGGTATTTCCTTGGCTTCTCTTCTTATCTTAAACCTGAGAGAGTTTAATTTATACCCATGTATTAAATGACACTAAATCATGGTATTTCTCTACTTCTTTCTTCAGGTCTCGAAAAACTCTGGCTCCTTTTTGCTCTTCCCACATCGTATGTCTTTGTGGATCATAGTTGTCTAGAATCTAGATTCTTCTTTGTCTCCTAACTCTTAATGGTGATTTCTTAAGTCTCACCATATCCATTTTTTCCTTTTCATTCCTATAACTCCTAGTCTGGCCTAAGCCCTTATCAGTTTGCCAGGGTTATTTTAATAGTTTATCGGACATCTTGCTTCTAACCTCTATGCATGCTTTTAACTTACCTGCTGTATGCTGTCAGATTCATTCAAGACACAAAACTGATTTTACAGTTGCCATTCATCATGCCCTGTTGCCTTCAAGGTAGATTTTACTGTCTTAGAATGGCGTGGGTAGCCCGTCGTTACTTGTTCCTTGTACGCTCCATGTCTGTATCCGGCTCTTCCTGCTGTGCAGTCTGCTGTAGCGGTACCAGTCTTCATGTGTCTTCCACCTGTGCCTTTTACATGGATTTCTGTTGGTCCTTCAGAATCCAACTCAAGCATTTCCTCAGAGCACCTCCCCTTTCTCATGTTTCCATAGTGTACTGGGCCATCTCTCTTGTCACAGCCCTTTTGTGTGTATGTTTGGTACTGGGGATTGAACCCAGGGACATTTTACCTCCGAGCTACACCTCTAGCTCCCCCTTCCCACCTTCTTAAATTTTTTTTGAAACAGGGTCTCCCTAAGTTGCCAAGTTTCACTACATTGCTGAGACTGTCCTTGAACCTGCGATCCTCCCGTCTCAGATTCCCAAGTACTGGATGACAGGCGTGCACTACCACACCTGGCTTGTCACAGCACCTTTTACACTTCATTACAGTTCAGTCTTTGTCCTTTAATATCATAGGTTCCTTGAGGATAGAAGCTGTGTTTCTTTCTCAATGCTGTATCCTGCAATAGTGCCATATAAAAAAGAATCTTTATATTGGTATGGACATTTTTATGCATTAGTTCAATAAATTCAAAAAAACTTTATGCCTTTGATTCTGTTAGTTGGATAGAATGTTTACAGTGAATTTGTGACCATTACTGTTTTTGAAGATTGATCCTGATGAACTAGATACCTGAATATTATTAAAGTAAGCTTATATTTATTGCTTGTGAAGTAAATCACTTTAAAAGATTTTCATTTTCCTCTTGTAGCTATAATGATCCAGCCTTTTATGAAGAGTGCAAACTAGAATACCTGAAGGAAAGGGAAGAATTCAGAAAAACTGGAATTCCTTCCAAGAAAAGGCTACAGAAGCTTCCCACAAGCATGTAGGCAAATATTCCAGTGAGTCAGGAGCGCTCATATCCATGGAAGTCACTGATAGCATGGATTACTTGAATAATGGACTCAAGAATGCTTGCTTTAATCCTAATTATGAAAATATTAATTTTATATGAAATGAAGATCTTTATTTCAAAGTTCTCATTTATTAACTATGGGTTAGGAATAAATACTGGATTGGGATATTTTTCCTGGTCATTCTGGATTTTTTATAAGCCTTTCACAATCTATAGTTTTATAACAGTGCTAATGAGTTCCAGAGTTCCCGGTGGATATTACGTTCTTCCAGTGCGTAGGCTACTGGCTAATCATGGGGAGCAAAGTATTAAAGGAAAGTAGGAATAAACAACCCTCAGAGGGGTAATAATTAGGCAGGAGAGCAGGGAGGCTGTGGACCACAATCCCTCCCTCAGTTATTTGAAGGATTACTGAGTATGCCAAGTGTACATGGAGTGTACAGGACAGCGCTTCAGACTGGGTTAACGCACTTTCATTGTTATTGTCATTAGGAGTAGAGACTAATTTGGAAACATAGGAAGATAAGTACTTACATAAGTTAATTTTACTTACATCTTTGATGAAAAATTTTCTGAAATTATGTTTCCTGACCTGTTAACTTGGTTACTGAAAATACTTTCAATCTGTCATTTACAAAGGTCATCCTTATACAAGTGACTAACCATTTTGTAACATAGTAGTGGACTCAGGAGGTCGGATAATAAATTTCTGTTCAAATGCAATAATTGGGACCCAGGCTGAAATTTTATATTAAAATTCATTCTTTGTTCCCCATGAGCTATTAACTCTTTAACACAGCCACTATAACCAGAGTACAGATAGGTAAATTTTATGTATATTTTTCAGTCCTGATTAAAACCACAAATAGAAATTATTACCAAGAAAAGATTTAAATTTGGTCCTGATTCCATGAAGTAGATGACTTTTTAGACTTAAATAGGACCCCGAAGAATTAAAAGATGTTCATGTTCCCCACTGCACTCTTGTATTGAGTTAACCACTAGAAAAACTATTTTACTTGAAATACAAAAAAAAAAACCACCCACATTTTCCCAGGCCAGATTGAAAAGAGATTGCTAGAGCAGATGAAAGCAAAACAAATATAGAAGCCTAGAGACCACACATTATAGGGACAAACAAGTATTTGTCCTATATTCCTCCACTGGCCTTTTGATATTGGTGCATTTCCTTAATTCTTGTTTTTCATGACACAAGTGGAGAAAAGACAAAACAGTTCAAAGAAGCTAGTAAAATATACAATCTGTCACTGTCTTTAACATCAAAGTAGCCAACCTCAATTTTTTAGTGCTAGGGATCCAACCGAGGGCCTTGCACAAGCCAAGTTCAATTTTATGTGGAAAATTTACTTACGTAGATGTCATGTTCTCCATAGGTGCTAGACAGATTACACAGTGTGTTTATCCACTTATTGTAGATTTTATAGTGTTCATGCTCTACCACACTCAAGTCTACCTACCTGACTAGTTCATCTGTCTGCCTCAGTTGTACCTTGCTGGCTCACTGGCGCCTTTGCTTATTTCATTCCATTCATAAGTAGCAATTCAGAGGTTTTTACCCGGTAAGGTTTCTTTTCCAAGTAGCTTTTCTAGATGAGCTCATTACCTTGTCAAATGATTCAGTTATTTGGTTTTTAATCTGAATTTCCTCCCTATTTATTTTGTTTTTCCAATGTTTCACATAGGTATGTCCCTGTTCTACATGTGAATTCAATTCCATTTTGGCAGTAACTCAATAAGGAATCTTCCTTTTAGAGGAAGGAACAGGTGCCTTTTTTGTTTTCTTCATTTTGTTGAGTCATGTATGTGTTGAATTGGGTTATCTTATAAAAAGAAATCCAAGGATTAAAGAAATTTTCAAGGGAAACTCTTTGGATAAGTTTTGGTTAGTACAAAAGAGGTCCACATAAAAATTTCCATTTTAAATATATCTATAAGCCACAAGTGGGCCAGTTTATCATTTCCTTTTGAATATTAATGAGAATAGAGATGATCAAGTGTATACTTAAATACTTCCTGGCTCATCTTTTCTTGCACATTGATCTAGTACTTTAAACTGTCACGAACATTAATCACTGGCTTTTCAGCATTACCTGTTTGCTGTCATCACTCTCCTTTACAGGAAATGTTTTTCCACTCAAGTAGATTTAACAAGACAAATGACTGTCCCTGGAATCAAATTAACAACTAACAATTAGTACCAGACCTTGGAGTATACAAGCAAGGATAGTATTTTACATCTACTTACATTTCAAACAATAATAATTTTAATTAAACAATTTCTTAGCATCGTTCGAAACATTAACCAAGCCATTATCTCGTAAGACTTTTCAAAGGAAAATTTCCAGTCTTGTTTTTTAAAAAGGTGAACCAGTAAGCCACATTAGAGATTAGAGATAATAGACAGCCTATGCAGCCACATGAGAAATAGTTTCTGCTGCTTTGTTATTACACAGGTAGTTGCGTCCTTCAGCTAAAGCCGGAGGTCTTGTATTTGTTTTATGCATATTGGGTTTGGTTCTATTACTTGGCAGAAGATTGTACTCCCTTGAGTCAGCTGTGTTCATTGGTCAGAATAAATTCCAGCATCTGACATCAATTCCATTAATCACAGGCAAGCTTGAATAAGTGAGTAAGATAATAGAAAGACAAAAATGTCTGGTGAACAGTGAACATTGTCTATGTATGTATGCTATTCAGTAATATAATAGAGGAGATCTGAGATGCTCTTTTGAATTCATGGTATATGAAGCTACCAGAAAGGATAAAGTCCTCCTACATGAAACACTTTATCCCAGGCAAAAGGTATATGAACCAAGGAATATATTATTCCTAATATTAATGCCTCTACTCTGAAAGAATTTAGAGAAATTCCCATGTTAAGCCATCTTTGTTATTTCCTCACTTATAAATGACTGACTGTCCAGTTAGAATGAGTTTGGGACATTTCACAATTGTACTATATCAATACAACACAAAATTTTATTCTAAGAATGAAATTCCTAATTAATTAAACATCACTTTCAAAACAAAGTCTAACAATGTATAAGCTGTTCTACATAAGCAGTTGTATTCCCTTTGAAGAAATGACTGTAGTTACACATACACATTTAAATTTTTATTATGGACCACTGAAGGGACAGATTCAACTGAAATCTGAGTTGCTCTTTCTAACTGAATGGTGTATAAGGTTATAATAGTTTATAATAGTTCACACACTACATAGTTTTTAACTACTTTTTTTCATTTAGGACTTGAATGTATCAGGACAGAGTTGACTTTTAATGGTCATTATTTCAAGTCTGAGAATTCAGTTTGCAATTCCAAAATTTTATCAAACACTGTAACTGAAAAAAGTTAAATCTTAAACTTAGAAACACAAGAGCATATAGATGTAATAACCTGGACACTTTTATTGCATTATATTTTATATATGCATCATAAACTCCACAGAAATATAACCTATTCACATTGCCATTTGCTCCTTATGCAAATCGGAACTAACAAACATGTTTTTTTCCTATATTAAAGGCTTCTTTATTTTTATAAATGGGTATTTAAGTATTGTACATACTTTGTATAATAAAACCATGTCTAAAAATCTCCAATTCCACTTTTATCTGAAAGGCAAAATTTTACAATTGTGAAGGTAGAATTGTCTTTTTGAAACACCTTAATTTTATTAATTAGTATAGTAGCATATATATGATTCTTAGTACATGGAGCTGACGGCTGCTCTTTCATATTGGAAAATCAACTACATAATACACAGAATGTTCAAATGTATACACTGAAGAACTGCAAAATTTTAATCAAAATCCTTTTTCAGTTTGTTAGATAATTTCTTGGGAGAACCACTGAGCGATACAGCGTCCTCATAATCAAATCGTGAATCTCTTCAGAATTAATTCTTATAAAGGCAGTTTTGATTATTTTGATCCAGGTAATGCAATGGTGGCAGGATGGGTAAAGGCAAAGTTTTATTTTTAGTTTCCCCAAATGCTGTCTCACTTGACTTAGGAGGGCTTGGGAAAACCCAAGAATTATCTTCCAGAGAATTTCTGCCATAAGAATTGTGCTCCTGAAAGTCCGTACCGTCACTGAGAATGGACCTCTCATTATCTGTCCATGACTGGAGAACTGCTTTTTCTGATAACACCTTTATATCTCCTGGCAAAGGGGAAGATGTCGTATGACACAGGCTTTTGCCATTTGGTGAGAGAGGGGGATGCCTTTTGTACGCTGCTGTGAAATTCGTCAAGTGCAATTTCGTGCTGTCTTTCCCAAGGTCTTCAATGCATCCTACTGGAGCACAGGCTGAAAAACAAGCACAGGTTAAATGTCAGTGTTCATGACATGTGTGATCATAAAATATAACAATTCATTAATTTGGCTGAGTTCTGAGACTTGTAATGAAATTAACATTTCCGAGTTAATATGGTCACAGACAGTGTGACCTGGTAATAAATGACAGATGATCTAATCCTGAATCTGCTGCTTACAAAACAGTGACTTTAGGTCAGTACTTGACTGCTTCAGGAACCACTTTCCTTGTGTGTAAAATGGACGCAGCAATTCTGTCCTATGTCACAGAGCTGTTAAAAGGATGAAGAATCACAAAGAATCATTTTCTTTTTTTGGTGGTACTGGGAAATGAACTCAGAGGCATTCCACCTCCAAGCTATACCTGCAGACCTTTGAAACAGGGTTTCACTAGGTTGATCAGAGTTTCGCTAAATTACTGAGGCTGGCTTCAAACCTGCGATCCTCCTATCTCAGCCTCCCAAGTACTGGATTAGAGGCATGCACCACTCTATGCCTGGCTAAATAATAAATAAAAAATTGTATATTTAGTATAGTATATTTAGTATAGTATTTATTATTTATTTTTTATTATTTATTATTATTATACAGTATGTATTATTGTATAGTAAAACATTTTATTTGTTTTTTAAAGAATTTATTGGTGCAATATAATTATAAGGAGTCATATATTTTAAAAAGTTATAAACCAATCATGTTAAAATACAAGTAAGATTCTGTTCTTGGCCCTTAATGTGGCTAGTAAAGGCTTGCACACCATTTGTCAGTTGAGCAATTAAATAGGAAAGATGAAGCAATGACGGTTTTTGTTTGGTTGACAGAGATATGAGGAATTCATCTAGCTTTCCTTCTAATCAGTTACCCTTTATGGCAAGAAAAACTAAGTTTATAAGAAATGCAAACAACTAAACAATGAATCAAAGTTACTGTTTTGAAAACGACTCAAAAAGCAGGTCTTTGGTATATTCTCTAGCACTGGAATGAAAAACTGCTTTTGGTTTTTTTTTTAAACATATGAAGTAGTTGCGGTAAAAGGTCAACTAGAGCAAAGTTAACACCTCAGCCTTATACACATAAGCAACACTTGGCTGAGAAAAGCCACAAGGGGAAAAGAATACAGTACTAAAGAAAAAACACATCAGCAACACCTTTATGTGTGAAGTTGACCGGTATGAGGCTGAAGCCAAAGCAGAGACTGGGTGGCTGCGAACAGGAACACACAGATATGCTTTGGCTTATCAAGCGCATTTGATGAGATTTTGATAAGCTATGGTAGCTGGGTGCTCGTCAAGAGTTTGGCTGGAGTCTGGTTTCCAGGAAAAGTGACTTGCCTTTCTTGATCACATTCGGGGTTTTCAGTTTTTTCAGTAGTTCAGCTTGTACTTGAGTCACCAAGTGTAGGTTAGACATTTCTCTCTTCAGCTCCCAGTATGCATGCTGCATATTATCACTGAAATACAGGTTTTTTTCTTTAAAAAAATTAATACTCATTCTTTTAATGTACAAGAGGAAGTAATTTTAAAATAGAAATAAGCAGATCCATTCTATTCCAATTAGTCTAGTGATAATATAAACAACTGAAAGATATTTAATTAGGACATTATAAGTGAAAAGATCTAAGAATAACACCATCCTCCTGTTTTCTGGCAGTTAATTGCACTGTATTAAACAGAAGCTAATAGTAAAAAGAAATATTCTAATTGATGAGTGTTTCTTACAAGTTTCCTCTCAAAACTGATATTTGATTAGGGCCTCTATTGTGCAGTGGTGTCAATATAATTAGTGCACAGTAAGGTATTCATTTGCAAATTGAATCAAGAATAAAGTTATAATCATTCATATATGGATTTCAAATCTGTATATATCTTTTGACTTTTTTGACACTGTGAATTGAAATGATACATCAGTTGCTTGAATGTATACCCAAGTCCATATTAAAATAAAATTTAGGTTTCACACATTACATTCTTTATGTTTGACTGGGCTGTCTCATACTGTTGGTTCTAACCCAATGTGACGTGACAGCACAGGACATGAGGAGCCAGATGATTTCCTCACGAGGAAAAAGAAGCTCAGACCGAGGATTAGACAAAACAGATATGAAAACTTCAAACATCTTTGTAATTAAAAGCATTTTGCCTTAATTATCTGAGGAATTATAATTAAGTTATTTTAACTCTAATTTTTAAAGGTTTTATTTTCCATTAAACATTCTTACTTGGACATTCACGTTTTTCTTCTTTAGGGCCTTGACTGCCAACTAAATGAACTGAAATTTTCAGCACATATTCTTATTTTGTGGTACAAGAACACACAAATATTAAACATAAGAATAAGCGATCTCAAGACAAAAAAAACATTGTTGTCTCTCAGAGATATCAGTGTAATTTCAGTAGTATAGAAATTAAACTAAATGAACATGTTACCTCATGCTTCAATTTCTGTCTAGCCATAAACAAAAATTTGAACTTCAAGGGGATAGCATCCTCCTGAAATCCAAATTTAATATCCTATTTACAGAACCAACAAATAGGTTAAATACCTTTTTGATCAAAATATTCTCATTCCAGACTATAATTCTTTCAATAAAAGCAGTACAATAAACTTTATACTGCTTTGCAAAAAAAAAAACTACTTGTTTTAGTCTGTTGTAAACATCACCTTTACCTTTAGTATATTAAGCATCAGGACTTTTTGCAGATTTTTGAAAGGTGTGAAATAATTAGTTTACAAAAATTAGTTAACCACCTCTACTAACCGCCAGTAAGCATCTTTGATATTTTCTACAATGAATGTTTCACATAGGAGCCTGTCTTAAGTGTGAAGAGAACTGCTGGTTTCTTGGTGCAATTCTGGGCATTCAGTATGTTTTCTGAAGAGTTACTCACATTATATAGTATAAACACTGTACGTGTGCTAATTTATACAGTCATGATATCAATAACATGCCTTAAAAGAGGTTTATTATTGGCATGAGAGGGGAATCAGTACCTGACTTGGAGAAAAGAAAATACCCATGACAGGGTTTGGGTATTGAAATACCAAGAACATCTAATTATTCAAAACAGCTAGGCATGTTAAATTAAAGAGAATCAATTATAAAGGTGTTAACACAGGGTCTAATATCTATTCTTTTTTTTTTGCGGTATTGGGAGTTTAACCCAGGGGTATTCTACCTCCAAGCTACATCCCCAGCTCTATTTTTTAGTCTTTATTTTGAAACAGGGTCTCACTAAGTTGCAGAGGGCCTCACTAAGTAGCTGAGGCTGGCTGCAAACCTGGATCCTCCGGTCTCAGCCTCCCAAGTACTGGGATTAAAGTGTGCGCCACCACGCCCGGCTCTATTATCTATTCTTAAACTCAGTTTCGTGAAGACTGCTTAAAATTTAAGTTATGTTTAAAACTGGGTCACCACGTTTAATACAGATCTTGTTGTTTTGTCTTTTGCCCATAATGTCACCTGAATAGCAAACTAGATACAGAAGTCTGATTATTACTAAGTCCAAGCTCTCCCTCTTGTGGATAACAATGTAATCACAGTCTTACCTACTTTACAGTTAATAGTCTTTACCTTAGACTATTAAAAAAGACAAAAAATTAGTTAACCATTACTTGTATTTTTTGCAAAAATTTTAATTCTATCAATCTGAACAAAAGTTTAAGCAACTATTTAAGTGAGATTGGAAAAGCCAAGTTGTTATCTTTAAAATTTTTTTTATCAGGGATCCAAATCACCGTGGTGAGTTATTGGGTACTTTCTCTAGGCTATTCTCGAGACTATGCATAGATTGTACACCTCACCCTAGTTTGGCTTTAACTGACATATAAGCAAAATCCTATTATTATATATAATTGTCTATAAAGAACTTATATAACTACTTGAATACCAAAATATAACACTAAAGCATCTTAAATGAGAATCTTAAAAAATAGATAAGCCAGGAATGGTAGTGAACACCTGTAGTCCCAGCTACTTTGGAGACTGAGGCAGGAAGATTCCAAGTTTCAGGCCATGTCGGGCAACTTAGTGAGACCCTGTCTCAAAATAAAATCTTTAAAAAAGGTCTGAGGATGTAGAAAGTAGTAGTTTGCCTAGCATGCAGCAAGGCCCTGGGTTTAATCCCCAGTACCGCAAAACAACAATAAAGATGAAACAGCAATAACGATGGCTGAGCATTCGTACGTGCTAGGCATTTTGCCCACATTTTTACACCAGCTTGGCAAAGTGGGTAACTTCATTTCACATGAGGAAACGTCTTTTTACCTGTCGGGTCTCATGACTGATCACTGCCCTTGTAGGGAGCATTTCTCACATCGTCATCACCCACTTAGAGAGCAGCTATGACATGCTGAATACCAACATAAGCTAACAATCTTCTCAGCCCCGGTATAAAACTTCACACCTCCGACTTTTAAATGTTATGAAACCTGCTTATCTGCACCTTAAGAAGGGCTTACAAGTCCTGATTATAAAGTAAAACTTTGCAAAAGCCCACTTTTCTTAACTGACACTATACATTCTTTTTTCTTTTTGGGGGGAAGGTACTGGAAGACTGGAATCAGGGGCACTCTATCACTGAGATACACCCTCAGCCCTTTTTATTTTTTGAGACAGTGTCTCGCTGAATTGCCCAGGCTGGCCTAGAACTTGAGATCCTCCTGCCTCAGCTTCTCAAGTATTGGGATTACAAGCGTATGACATTGCACCCGGCATACATTCAGTTCTTTAATGTACAAATGCATATTTCTCGTATAAGAAAAATCTACTTAACTGAATTCCTACTTAAACCATACATATTTTTCTTTTACGTTTTTGAAAATTTACTTAACTATTACATACCCCCCTACCTAGATTTTAGAGGAACTAAAATTAAAGTATGGGATATTCTTAGCCAAGAGCTATAGAATTAAAAAAAATATAGTTTGATAGCTGTGATTCCCCAAGTTGTCTTTCAAACATTTTTTTACTGCAAGGCATAACCAGCAATCATTTTACATTGCAAAAAAAAAAAAATAAGAAGGCCATTTTATTCCATATACATATATA